>OZ022507.1:28050374-28248653 GCA_963989385.1 Ctena decussata | reverse complement strand
ACCGAAAGTAGTTGTTGCACGTGAATGATGTTGTAGCTCAAAAACGGGGAGGGGGGGGGACATGAAAACAAGTAAACTCTCAGTAAAAAAAGAATACCAGTTTAAAGTACTTAGGGACCGACCATTTGATATTCTCGGGAGGCCTGGTATATTTATAAAAAAATGCCCTGTCTTTGGACGTGTTAGATATGCAGGAACAAAATAACCTGGCTCATAAGGGGGCTTGAAAAAATAATCTGGCCTCAAAAGTAAGTGAAAAAATAACCTGGCTCCACTCAAAATTTCAAAAAAATGCAGATAATTCCATTTGAGTTGAGTTTTCTATAATATCTCTGGCTTCTGGGGGGGATGCCCCCCCCCCCCGGTTTTTAAGGGACTACCCCCCCCCCCCCCCCCATACATGTATCTATAGTAATATTTTAATATTATCTACAATTATTTTGCACCAGTGGGCACGCATGTTCATACATTTACAAAAACATCCTATACAACATTCACATACATGTAATATTGATCTGTCACATTACTGAATTGCAAACGAGTCACTAGCTTATGGGAGACATAGCCATTTTGGCAAAATAAGCACTCTAAAAGGCAAAAGCCCTAAAATAAAAAATATTTTTATCATCATGCCTAGTTTTTGGCTTGCGGTTTCGGCCGCAAGCCAGTATTCATGTCATTTAGTGATACCGAGTTATTTTCGGAAGAAACGATACGTCACGTTCATTCGGAAAATACCAGGAGAGGTTGGCATATACTAAAATATGGAGTGGAGTCAACCTATGGAGTGGAGTGCTTTTTTTGGAGTGATATTTTGGAGTGGAGATTTTGCGTGAACTTATATGACTTAAAATGTCTGGACAAGAAACCATGCCTCACCATTTTCGGGCAATGACCAGTTGCAAAATGCAAAGGGGCATGTTCTAATTTCTCTCTTGGACTAGCCAAATTATGTGAAATGACATAATAGCTTGCTTGGAAGCATAATACTATGAACCAAGCAAGGCCAGGCCAAGTATACTTTGGGGAACAATGATTAAACATTATAGCCATGCTGTATACATCATCTAACTTCCTGCGACTTGTTAAACAAAGGCTCCACTCCAAAGGTTGACTCCACTCTATAGTTTAGTATCTGCCGGAGAGCTCATTCTGTAACGATTCGTTCTAAAACTTTTTTTTGTACCTTCGCGTACGTCATAAAATACATACAATTTCGCCTGCTATTTTGCCTCGATGCGATTTTTTATCCACACCCGACAACAGATAAATGCATTCGATCTCCCACATGGTGCTGATCAGACTGCGCAAAATGCAATCTGATAGGTACCTTTGTTGGTCGCATATGGCATAAGCAGGATTCTCCTATGACTCGCCAATGGCATGCTTCAAGGGAGGTAATACTTACATAATTTGCAACAAGTCTTCGTTAATTTTGTATTACTCAGTAGACTAATTTCTTAAAGGTTGATTGATTGATTGAATTTTTCAAACAACATGATAAATATACAAATTTGAAAGCAAATATTCACACGTCCGAGTGATAGCCAGCAGAATATATAAAAATATTTGAAAACTTGACGTATTACTGTATATTCACCTTTCACTAATAAAAAATTAATAAATTAAATTAAAAAATTGGAATACAAATTGGTTTGACATACACGTTACCTCCTATGCAGAATTACTGCGTCAATTCTCTACATTATTTTATGGGCAAAAAATAACCATGTTAATTCCCGATACATGGAGTAAAAATATGACGAAACCCTGAGTTTAAGTCTATTTCCAATAATACATTAGGATATGCTATTTCTCGCCTGTTTGCGCATTGTCACAAAAACCACTCATCCAAAAAACGTTAAGTATACGCCACCGACGGTGATAATGCCGCAGACGCAGGAACAGTAAAGTAATACACATGTAGATCTACCTAGTTTCTGCTAGTAGCAGGCGAAACTAAAATGTTATCTGAATAGAAAATAAATTCGAGCAGCTCAGAAATCCATCATTATGATGTATGTTTGTCAAGAACTTGCACACATGCTTATGACGCATACAATAGTAGAAGAAAGCCAATAAACTATAATCAGCTTGACAACACCGCATAACTCTATATAAGGCTACCTTTGCTAGTGCCGATATTCCTTTATACGTGCACAGTTAGGCCTACTGGGCGCAGAAGTTAAATGTGACTGACTTTCACGGCGTATTGATGCTTTACATCAATGTTTTTTGTAACACTCTCTAATGTTGCCTTTTTACTTCACCTATACAAATGTACAGAGAAATATTTACACGTGTCGACAATTGCCTTAGATGAACCTTTACTGGGCTGACGATGTTCATACATCCATGAACAACACGCATTCGTGAAATGTTACGCGTAAGCGACGTCACGGATAATTCGATAAGTTGATTGGCCGACGTAAGGTTTGATATACGTCATGTCATAGTGACGGCTGTTGAACGTCATTACCAAACACGTTGGTAAATAACTATTCTTCGTCCTTTCATTGGCGTAAAATTAGCCAGAACCTCACAAATAAGTAACAAAATTGATGTAAAACACAGTATAAATATAAGAGATAAATTTCATTTTTCGGAAGTTCATGGAAGTATGAACGCCATGTTCCGTACTTTGTTGTTCCCAAATGGCGCAAATCAAGTTATTATCTCAAACAATAGCAGCATGCAATTTCTTCTAAGAGTGTCAAAATTTTCTTCTAGTCACTGTCACTGATGCTACTAAAACCAAAAATATAGTTCAGTCAGTGAATATGAATTTGTTGTCTTCTTTTGATGTCAAGTTCAGATGTGCCAAGATTCCATAGACATGGGTTTGAAACAGTATTTCCTAAAATTGTGATTAAAACTAAATGTGACTTACCAGTCATATAAAAAAGACTTGAAATAGGTCTATATATAGTAATTTTCCTTGAGACATGCCTAACGCCCAAAACGTTGGAAAACTCTGTGTGTGTGTGTGTGTGTGTGTACACTTGATTTTACCTCACACTTGTAGATAATGCCGCCATTCGAGAAGTTAAGAATAAATTAAATACTTTGCTAAATAAGACTTAGCAACAGAATGTACACAAACAATTGGGTTCACTTGAATAACAAGAGGGCCATGAGGCCCTGATCCGCTCACCTGAGCAATTGGCAAAGTGGCTTTTTCTTATGTCTGAAATTGTCAAAATATGAGTCTAGGGTCAAAAGTCAAAGACTGACCATGACCTCTTTTACTCATAAATCTTATTGTGCTAATAGGCATTAAGATAACCATATATACCATTTTTAGGCCAAAATCTTCAAAACTTTCCATGAAATCTTATGTTCTAGCATTTTCCCATATTTGACCATGCTGCAAAAAAGGTCAAGGTGAACCCAAGGTCATCATTTGAACAGTCTTGGAAGTACTCTAGTACTCCATGCTACTTACCAAGTTTCAAGGCCATAGGCATATTGGTTCTGGAGAAGAAAAATATTAAAGGTTTATATCATAAATGGGTATGGCGGCCATGTTGTCATGTGACCTGGACCATTTCAAAACATTTTTGTTCCCTCAACCCCTGGAGGCTCTATATGAAATGTGACTATACAATTGGCCCTTTGGCTTTCGAGATAACTTTTGAAAATGTCAAAATATGAGATCTGGGTCAAAGGTCAAAGAATGACCTTGACCACTTGTACTCATAATTCTTCATGACCTCATTAAGACGACTGTATACACCTATTTTTAGGCCAAAATCTTCAAAAATTCCCATGAAATCTTATGTAGTAGCATTTGCCATATTTGACCTTGCCGTAAAATGGTCAAGGTCAAGCAAAGGTCATAATTTGAACAATCATGATAATACTGGAGTACCCAATGCTATATACCAAGTTTCAAGGCCATCGGTCAACTAGTTCTGGAGAAAAAGATTTTTAAAGGTTTTTACCATATATGGGCGTGGCGGCCATGTTGGTCATGTGACCTGAACCGTTTGAAAAAGACTTCATTCTCTCAACCCCTAGAGGCAAAATATGAAATTTGGTTACAATTGGCCCAGTGGTTTTGGAGAAGATTGTTTGAAAATGTCAAAATATGAGAGTTCTGGGTCAAAGGTCAAAGAATGACCTTGACCTCTTATACTCATAAATCTTCATGTACTTGACTGCATTTAATAATTTTAGGCCTTACTCTTCAAAACTTTCAATGAAATCATATGTTCTAGCATTTTCCCATATTTGACCTTGCCGTAAAAGGTCAAGGTCAACCCAAGGTCATAATCTGAACAATCTTGATAGCACTTGAGTACCCAATGCTACATACCAAGTTTCAAGGCCATCGGTCAATTGGTTCTGGAGAAGAAGATTTTTTCAGGTTTTTACCATATATGGGCGTGGCGGCCATGTTGGTCATGTGACCAGGACCGTTTGAACAATTTTTCGTTCCTAAGGTCCCAAAAGGCTCTATATGAAATTTGGTTACAATCGGCCCAGCGGTTTCAGAGGAGAAGTTTGAAATTGTCAAAATATGAGAGTTCTGGGTCAAAGGTCAAAGAATGACCTTGACCTCTTGTACTCATAAATCTTCATGTAGTCATTAAGATGACTGTATGTACCAATTTTTAGGCCAAAATCTTCAACAGTTTCCAAGATACCTTATGTTGCAGCATTTTGCCATATAAAAGCATAAGGAAGCAAATTTGACCTTACCGTAAAAAAGGTCAAGGTCACCCCAAGGTCATAATTTGAACAATCTTGGTAGTACTCGTGTACCAGATGCTACATACCAAGTTTCAAGGCCATCAGCCTATTGGTTCTGGAGAAGAAGATTTTTTCAGGTTTTTACCATATATGGGCGTTGCGGCCATGTTGGTCATGTGACCAGGACCGTTTGAACAACTTTTCGTTCCTAAGGTCCCAGGAGGCTCTATATGATATTTTGTTACAATCGGCCCAGCGGTTTCAGAGGAGAAGTCGTTTGAAAGTGTGGACGGACGACGGACGACGGACGGACGACGGAGCCTTACCATCCTATAAGCTCCCCCGGAGCCGCTGGCTCAGGTGAGCTAATAAACTCGTGAACATTTCACTGTCTTAGCTGGGCAAGCCTTCCTTTTAAAAGGAAATTTTATTCTCTGTTGTTTCCACTCTTAAAATTGCCATTAAAATTGGGAAATTGCCCAGACCCCCTTTGCTAACTTCTTAGCACAGAACTTTCAGCCATTTTATTAACTGGCATTCATGTATAATGTGACTCTATCATTAAATATATATCAAACTTAAACATATTTAAACTTTTGCAGTAATGCATCAGACAAGGGTGTTATTACACACGTGTGGTCGAACGACAAAGACTGTTTCAATGTCCCCACTAGCCTTCGGAGAGGGTAAATATTGGCGAGATGCTACCGAGCGCGAGCACGTAAGTTCGAAAATATAAAGATAATCTCTTGCGAACCTTTCGTTTCGTGCAAAAATTATTTTGTTATTCGTTGATTTTCATGATTATGACTGCGCTTACACACCTGTGCCGCCTCTCACCCCAAAAACACCGATATGCAAACAGCTGTTAGAACTGCTCAAGTGGAGCTAAGTTTTATTCAACTTGAAAACAGAGCTTCGCTACTGCTCCGACAATTGGGCCATTTGAATTCCAGATAACGCCAACATCTGTGACGTTTTGCCGTCATGACGACAAACGGAAGTAACGGCGTTACTAACGACGACGTCGACAGTCAGTCATTTCGCTGTATTGCAACTGACACGGTCTGAATAGCGCTGCAAACTTTTACTTAAATAACAAGAATGAAATAAAGTAATGCACAGGAAGAAATCACAAGTCTCCTCGTAAGTAGACTAGTAATTGATTTAACACTTTGGAATTACATACTTTTTAGTATTTTAATGCAAATTCAACAGTTTTTATGCGACTATCACTGTCAAGGCTTGTATGTAGAAAAACAGGAATCAAATCTATAATAGCGATTTTCAGGTTTATATTGTAAAGAAAGTAACTGAAAAACTCTAACACAGATCTGATCTAACAGGGCAGAGCCAGAACAGACCGCTCCTGAAGGAGCAGTCTGATCAGAATCTACATTGTTTGCCCTCCTATTCCTATTGTGCGACTATCACTGCCAAGGCTTGTATGTAGAAAAACAGAAATCAAATCTATAGGCTATAATAGCGATCTTCAGGTTAATTTTGTAAAGAAGGTAACTGAAAAACTTTAACACAGATCTGAACAAATAGTGCAGACCCAGAACAGACCGCTTCTGAAGGAGCAATCTACATTGTTTGTTCCCCCATCTCGATCTCAAACCTAGGACATATCGTTAAAGCCCCCCCCCCCCCCCCCCCTCCCCTCCGTAAAATGTCAGTGCTGAAAACTTAGTTGTTTCATGCACTGTAAAAAAAAATCCATATATTTGACGGCAGAATATCCATTTTTCGTTATTCAAAGTTTACGGGCGCCCGTAAACATTGGCGGAATCATCACACAGTTGGTTGGTTGGTTGTTAAGGGTTTAACGGCCATTTGAGACAGTATTTCAGTCTATATCGGGCCGTCTCCCAGAGAGAGGGAGAAGGAAGAGAGAAACGATAGGCGAGAGAAAAATGTCCAAACAAAACCACCCGCACCTACTGCAAGCACAGTAGGCCCTTGCCCTACTATTATCCACATCAGTAGGACGCCCAAGTACTGGGAGATATACCCAGCACCATCGCACCACCCAACCACCCCATATCATCACACAGAGTAGGGTAGATAAGGGTATTGTTTTGATAACATAGCCCTTCAACACTATAATAACGAGAAATGGACTGGCAGCTATTTGCCGTAAAATCTACGGATTTTTTTACAGTGTGTGTTGTTTGTTGCTTGGTCTGGTTTGATATATGGTTTGTTATGATATGGCTAGCCCTTACATTAAAAAAATGAACTAGATGTCTGATGAACCAAAGCAAAACAAGGGGCGAGGGTTGGTCGATCACAAACAGGTTAAGCCTCCCAATAATTTTATAACAGCATCACCACCTCCCCCCCTCCCACGCTCCCAGTAAATTCACTGCCGGCCGTCCCATGGCGGCAGTCCTCTTTTCCTACTTTCTCTAGCTGGTATAGATCTACCACTAGAGTACATGACCAAATCCTTTTTAGATATCGAAGTACCATCTTGAAATATCTGTGCTTATTAGGGCAGCGGTGGTGTGGCGAGGTGTGTGTGGGGGGGGGGGGGGGGGGGGGGGGAGGAGGAGGAGGGGTTCTGTTTCTGAATAATACACTGTTTCTACTGAATAATACATTTGTGTAAATTCGTAAAGTTCTTCGGTAAGGAATTCCTTTGATTCCCTAGGGCCTAGGCCTATATGTAGGAGCAAATTATAAAGAAATACAGACTACAACAGAAGGAGAGTTATGACGGTTTCTATGCGATGAAGCGCATTTATTCGGACAGAATCTGTCCTCCACCAGGGGCGGGATGGGGGAGGGGCTCAAAGCCGGGAGCCTTAACCACTTCTGTCTACTTGGCCGTCAGAATGCCAGATAAACGCCAACTTCTGTGACGTTTTGCCGTCATGACGACAAACGGAAGTAACGGCGTTACTAACGACGACGTCGACAGTCAGCCATTTTGCTCTATTGCAACTGACACGGTCTGAATAACGCTGCAAACTTTTACTCAAATAACAAGAATGAAATGATAATGTACAGGAAGGGAACACACGTATCCGCGTAAGTGGACTAGTAATTGTTTAACACTTTGAAATTACATACTTTTAGTATTTTAATGCAAAATTCAACAGTTTATTTTGCGACTATCACTGTCAAGGCTTGTATAACAGTAAAGAAATCTATACTAGATATTTTCAAGTTTATCTTGGAAAAGAGGAAACGGAAAAAATCTAACAATTAGCACACAGATCTGATCAAACAATGCAGACCCAGAACAGACCGCTCCTGAAGAAGCAGTCTGACCAGAATCTACATTTTTACCCTCCCATCTCAATCTCGAACTTAGGGCAAACCGGTAAAGCCTCCCAGTAATTTCATTGCTGGCCGCCAAAACTTAGTTGTTTGCTGCTTGGTCTGTTTTTATATACGGTTTGTTATGATAAGGCTAGCCCATACGTTAAGAAATGAAAATCAGTAAAAATGGATGTTAACTGTTTTTCGTATAATTTGTTCTTAGTTAGGGTGGGTCCTTTCGAAAGTCTGTTTTGTGGGCGGTGGTTGTTTTCTTGTTGGGTTTAACAAGTAGGTTAGACTTTTGTCAGCCGAAGATGTTAGATTATTTCTTCTTATTTTTTTTTTCTTTGTCCCTCTCTGATACTTTTGTACCTGACTCAACATCTTCGCCAGGAGTATATTTTAGAGAGAAGTAAATTTGTAAAATATGAATATAGGGTTAAGAGAATTTTAACAGCTTCGACTGAAATCAGTCTACAACTAGACGTCTGATGAACCAAGGCAGAACAAAAGGCGAGGGTTAGTCGAGCACAAACCGGTTTAGCCCCCCCCACCCCCACCCCCACAGTATTTTCACATACTACACCCCACCCCACCCCGCTTCCAGTAATTGCATTGCTGGCCGTCCCAACGCGGTATGTTTTGGTTCTTTTTGGTTGTATTTAGTGTTATTGATACCATGTCTGTTATTGATATATTGTTTGTGATAGAACTGCTAGCCCGTTGACCTCCAACATGGGAAATGGCTGTTCGCTGGTGTTGTCTTTGATGGTGACAAATTTTGTGTTGATCCTTTCCCATGGTGTCTTGGACGGGATCTGGGATTGAATTGTGTCGGTTCCTGAGAATGTTCCTATTTACTTTAGCTGGTATACCACTAGAGTACATGGCCAAATCTTTTTTAGATATCGAAATACAGTCTTGATATATATGTGCTCTTGGGGGAGAGGGGGCTCGGGGAGATGGAGTAAAGGGGTTCTGTTTACATTTAATAACACATTTTTGTAGATTCGTAACTTTGGGAAGTATGAGATTCCCGTGGGCCTAAATGTAGGAACAAATGAAAAAGAAATATAGAATACAACTGAAGGAGGGTTGTGACGGCTTCTATGCGGTGAAGAGCCTTTTATTCAGACAGAATCTCGCCTCCACCAGGGGAGATCGAAGTCGAGAGCCCAAACCACTTCTAATTGGCTATCAGCAATCCAGATATCGCCAACGTCTGTGACGTTTTGCCGTCATGACGACAAACGGAAGTAACGCCGTTACTAACGACGACGTTGACAGTCAGCCATTTTGTTTGGGGAGGGGGGGGGGGGTTGAGCTCATATATATGGGTGGGTTGATCATTGTACTTTGGCAAATTCTGAAAAATTTTCTAAAAAATCATTTAATAACCTGGGATTAAAAGTTGCCTAGTTCAGGAAATTTGGATTTAAGTAATAAATTCTAGCCCTCAGGCTAGATGTGGTGGTTTCTCCTGCCCAGTCAGAATATTTTGGACATCTGGTCACCCTGTTATTGATGTTACTGTTATTTTTTCATTGTTATAATTTTCAATTTCCATCATCCATCTCATACACTGTGAAATGTATACTCATTCAATCACTTGAACAAATCCAACTCCATCATGACATCATCTCTTCACAATTCACAGTCACTGTTTGCAGAAAAATTTAGTTGTGTTAAAAACCATCATCATCATTGTTCTCATCTTACATCAGTAGACAAAACATCTTGTAGGGGGAAAATGGTAGTGCTCGGGCATGTTAAGTACACCTTTGACTAAAATAGTCAGAAGCACAATGTGCCATTGTAATCATTGTTCGTTTGTAGACTTTCATTGATATAGCCTCATCATATGGAATTAACAACAGATGCAAAATATGCAACAATAAGGGAATAAGGAGTCATGCTAGGGAAGACTTTGAAAAAAATACATATACTACTGAACATTATTATGTCAGGAGTCCACCTATAAAGGAACATTGATAATGTTACTAGATAAACACGTAATACATGCAACTACAGGTACATCATAGAAGGATGATGGATATAGAAGTCATAAGATAAGTAGAGGTCAAGCATATTACTTAATAAACTCTTCTGTATTCCAGGAAACTGGACACACTGGGCTTGACTGATGCCAGAGTTGATAGATAGACAGATAAGTCGGGAACTGCAGAGTAGTGGGAAATTCCCTTCAAGTACTAGAAATTAGTGAGATAATTTAAATACAGGAATGCTCTATTATTAAGCAAAGACTCTCTGAACAGCGCACAACCTCAAACGCGATTATAGTGTGAACTTTACTAGAGAAGAATACAGTATATAACAGAGTGATACACTACAGCGAGACTACTTCGGTCAATTGGGACCTAGAAACAACCAACCAACCAATGTTCTGTTGCAACTGACACGGTCTGAATAACGCTGCAAACTTTTACTAAAATAACAAGAATAAAGAAAGAGAAAGAAATCGCAAGTATCCGCGTAAGTGGACTAGTAGTTGGTTTAACACTTTGGAATTACATACTTTTTAGTATTTTAATACAAAATTAAACATTATTTATTATGCGACTATCACTGTCAAGGCTTGTATGAGAAAATGCAAATATCAAATCTAGGGGAGACCGGGGATAGTTGATGCACGGGGCAAGTTGATGCAGTGGGAATAAAAAGACAATGACGTCATTATGGGCATCAGAAATGACGAATTAAAGTAGTCATTGACAGCCGCCATCTTTTCCTGAAGTTTTGCGGAATTTGGACAACAAATGAGAATTTGGTGAAGAAAAGTTCATTTTTGACACTAAGTAAATTTATGGTATTTTGCAATTTTTCGTTTTGCGCGCATTTGTTTCCGGTTGTTCATAATCCTTTTATGCACACAGGTAGAGAAATATTTCATCTTCAAAACCATACGCTCTTCTGAAGGAAAACTTTGTGTATTAGTTGTCTACCTTGCTGAATGTTACGTAGGGCATGGTTGGGGCAAGTTGATGCAATGAGCATGGGGCATGTTGATGCACCATAGAATCCTGCTGTACTGCATGAACTGTTTACAATATTTCGATGGACATTATCTCTAACTGATGTAGAACTATGTACAATAGTTTAAGCATTTCGGATTTGTTGTATTTTAGAATACGATGTATTTTATCATATTTAATCAAATATACAATGGCATTCGAGCCACGTCACAGCGATTTCCACAATTTACATGTGCGCCCAGCGAAGACTCAATACAGCCTGCACATCCGCGCAGTCTGATCAGAGTCTTTGCTGTGCGCTGTATGGATAGCTAAGGACCCATACCTTTTCGTGTGGCCAATGAAGACTCTGACCCGAATGTGATGATGCACAGGCTGGTCTGAGTCTTCGCTGGGCGTACATGTAAATTGTACGAATTGCTGGGCCTGGTTTATTCAATATAGCATCTATGACAATGAAATGATATTTTCCCATTGAAAATATTTTTAAGTTTCAGAAATAAAAGTATAGACTGTTATGATCATTCTATCGTACAATTATTCATTTACAAATATCCTGTCTAGAGTCTGTTGCTGGAGATGACTTCAATAGCTAAAATAATTTTGATAAATGCATCGAACTAGAAAGCAAGGAAACCCCCATTTGCCCATAGAAACTGTCAATTTACTGTAGTATTCGTTTCATGGGCTTGTAAAGGTAAGAAAAAAATCTGTATCAACTTGCCCCAAACGTTGCATCAACATGCCCCACTACTGGGGCAAGTTGATGCATTCGACTTGCCAAAGAAATCTGCTTAAACGGAGGGAAAATAAACCAAAATTCAAGGATTACTATTTGGTTTTAAATGCAGAAAAGATGGATGGAGCTTTTAGTATATATAAAGATCATCCATATTGGGCAGTCCGGTCACGAGATATATCAAAAAGTCTGAAAAGTGCATCAACTATCCCCGGTCTCCCCTACTCCAAGATGCCTCGATAGCTCAGTCGGTAGGTATATACCTCTGCCGCACAGGTTCAAATCCGGCTGAATGCATTAGCGCTGGCAAGTATGAATGGTTGGCTGTTACCTTCAGGGTTGGGGAGGTTGCACAGCCCTTGAACTAGCTCCTTTACAGCTTAGAACTGCCCCTGACTTTCTTCCATCGCGGAAAAGTCCTGTGGCACAGTGTGCAGATGTGATCGGATCAGAATATGAAGTGAAAAGGAAAGCAAAATTGTGGACCTGTTTCGTATACTAATGACATGCATACAGATCTTGAACCTGTTGAACTTCCGCCTCGTACCCGCGACCCCGTGATACAAAGTCGGGAGGGCGAGCCACTCGGCCGCATAAAGTATCTACACAACTTGTAAGATAATTCTTTCACAAGTAGATGGTGACAAAGCGAGCTTTAACAAAACAAAACTACTTTCAAATTGACCCGTCCAATCTTGGCGACAAAAATGAGGACTCGACAGAAACAGAGGTACTGAAACTCTAGAGCAAGAGACACACATTAGTTTAATTCCGGAACACCCGTCCAAAAGCGGGAAAGCATCAAGCGCCTATCAATTATTTATAATAGCTTTAAGGTGGAGCCGTCTGATGGTTAAATTTGTGGTCCTACCCTGGTTCAGCTTCTTATTCGGCCTTCAATGTAACGAGTTACTGCCTCTTTATAGCAGAAAAATCCTTCCGTGATTTTCAGGTTTTTCCTGTAAATATACCTTAAAAATTCTATTAGGACACAAAGATCCGAGCAAACAGAGTAGACCAAGATAAGACTGCTTCTGAAGGACTATCTGATCAGGGTCTACACTGTCACCCTGTCTGCATCTTTTATACACATATTATTTGCACTGTAATGCCAAACAGTCCATTTTTAGGACAGGTACAAAATATTAATGAGCCGCGACACGAGAAAACCAACAAAGGGGTCGTGCGCCCAGTGCAGACTCAGATCAGCCTGGGTATCCGACAAGTTTGATCAGACTCTTTGCTAAGCGCTTAAAGGGTAGCTAAGGGTCTAAGTTACCTCCATGCGGACAGCGAAGACTCTGATCAGACTGGAAGGATGCCGAGGCTGATCTGAGTCTGCGCTGGACGCACAACCACTTTGTTGGCTTTTTATCGTGTCGCGGCTCAAATAATTTCAGTAACATCCAAATCACGAGCTGCCGCTGCTAGCCTCAGCAGCAGCTGCTGATAGCCTCTCAGCAGCTGCTGATAGCCTCGCAGCAGCTATTGACGTTTTACCCCAGTAAGTTTGGTTTTAGCCCACTTTCTAGGAAAGATCGGCTCGATATAGTTAAGTGTTCTTGTAAGGGCTGTAAAGCCCAAAATAATAATGACAAATGATAATAATAATAATAATAATAATAATAATGACGTCTGTGTTTGTCTATGCGCAAAAAGATGAATAACTGTAGTTGCAGTTATACAATAATAGGATTTATCTTTCGCAGGCTTCTCCCTTGTGCCTATATATAGTTAACAGACATGTTAACTTATTTCCTTTGCGAGAATAATATATACTAGAATGGAATAGCTACAAAAATAAATTAAAAAAAAAATCCCCCAAAAAATCTATTTCCTTGGCAAAGATTAAAACATGGTACATATAAGAGACTGAATTGGAATAGTTTGCTTCCCTTACATACCAACAAAATATAATAAGCTTCTAAATTATAAGTAAAAAAATACAGGTGTACCGTATTCGACCCGTTTAGCGCACTATGCGCTAAACATTAAATACTTTCAGTAGACATTCTTCCTAATAAACGCACATTTCAAAGAATTATTATATATAGAAATAAACTGAATCATTAGAGAAAAGCTGCATATAGTCATGCAGGATGGAGATGCTTTGTAAGTGAAAACTGTAAGATTTTATAGTGTTTTCAGCACTTGTAACAAGCAATCAAAGGGATAAACCAGTAAAAATATGTGCGCTAAAAATCATATGCCTCAGAACTTCCCATGATCTGCGCTTATTGGGTCACGTGCGCTAATAGGGTCGATTACAAAATATAAATTTGGACGGCTGTGTGCAACTATAGTCATAGTTACGTATCGCTGACCACATGGGGAACGTCGTTAGGAGAAGAGAAGAGAACATAACAATATACATAGGACTTGGACGAACACTCGGCGCCAGGGGTGTGCAACTATAGTTACGTACGCACTTGGCGAACGTCGTTAGGAGAACTGAAACAGAACAGTACATAAAATCCAATGTCGTTACGAGCATTGAAATACACATACAATAAAATCCAACAGATGGAAACCGCTGAGCCACTTCGGGAATATCGTTACGAGAGATGAAAAAAATCAGCAGTGCGAATGCAGGTTGGGGTGGGGAAGGAGACATTTTCAGCACTCTTTTATTTGTTTGATTCATGTAAAAACTGCTGAAATATAAAGTTTATCATATATCTCAGCCCTGTCTCGTTGATCACACCTGTAATCTCTTTCATAGAAAATTTGTGTTACAACAATATTTCTGGAGAAGCAAGAAATTTTGCTGGTTAAATAAAAGTATTTGCTTGCCCAGTGCGTAGTGAGCAAGTAAAAAATTGTTACATTTGTCAGGTCTTGGTCAGCCCATTTATTGATATCACTTATTCAAAGAATGGATATCACAACTTCGAATTATGGATGTCAAATATCCGATTTTATGGATATCACCAATTCGAATTATGATATCACTAATTCGATTTATGGATAGCCATAATTAGAGTTATTGATAGCTATGGGCAGTATTATGGAAATACATATGAGCCGCGACACGAGAAAACCAACAATCTGGTTGTGCACCCAGTGCAGATTCAGATCAGCCTGGGCATTCGCCAAGTTTGATCAGACTCTTCGTTTAGTGCCCAAAGGGTAGCTAAGGGTCTTAGCTACCTCCATGCGGACAGCGAAGACTCTGATGCCCAGGCTGAACTGAGTCTGCGCTGGGTGCACAACCAGATTGTTGGTTTTCCCGTGTCGCGGCTCATATATGTAATTCGAAGTAGGGATATCCATATTTTGAATAAGTTATATCAAGAAATCGGGCTGAATAATTAATATCATAATTTGAATAGTAAATATCCATAAATAATCGCAGAGCAGTCGTTATTTAAACTTATTATTTGTAACGAAGAATATATGATATCCATAATTTTAATTAGTGTTATACATAAACAGGCCAAAATATTGATATCCGTAACCCGAAATATGGATTTTACTTAATATTTGAATTATGGATATCTAATAATCTTAATGATTAATGGATATCACTAATTCGACATTGGTATCACCTGTTTGATTTATTGATATCCATTAGTAATAAGTGATATCCGATATCCATAATTCGATTTATGACTATCCATAAATCAAATTATGAATATCCAAAAATCGGATTTATGATATCCATGATACAAATTATATCTATTAATAATTATGATTTTCGGATATCCTGAGTTCGAATTATGGATATCGATAATTCGAATTATGGATATCTATAAAAATATTGATGTTCATAATTCGAATTATCACTAGGATACGTGTACAGTGTTTGAGAGTCCGAGTATTATCTAATGTTATTAATTATTATAAATGAAATAAACTCAGAGTTAAATATGACCATTAACATCTTATACAGCGTTGAATTTCGGAGTTAAAGTACTTATTACAGAAAAGGTATCATAAAAAAAACATGATAAATTTGTCTCAAAATACCGTAATACCGTTATATCGCAAATCCGTTTTTGCTCAGCTTGCAAGTTAATTTAAGGTAAGTCAATAGTACCTCTGGCATCAACTATCAACTGCAGCTGTACAGAAAGAAACAACTGCTGCTGCCTCTGAGACAACACCAGGTCCGCAACTTCAGCTGAGACTCCCGCAGAAGATACTATAATTAGCTATTCAACATGACATTTATTTTTTCTCATCGTTTTTAAATTTTCCTACAGATCTTGGCCACTCTTTTCTCTTTTTCCCTCTCTTCTTATTTGCCTTTTTATTGCTCATTTATCCCCTGTTTTAGTTTGGCTCTACTTGTTGGGTAAGATCAGCAAGATGTTTGAAAAAAAGACAATGTCAAAGTTAATTTTCAGAAGTTAATTTTTCAAGTTTATTTATTTAATTACAATTATTTTTCCTGCATTTAGAGCTTCTAGTGTCATCTCAATGTATGTGTTTGAGGACTAATACTAAGAGCATGCAAGACCATGGTACTGGTATAAACAGAGAAATAAAAACAACAGAATCCTTGAATATGCAAGGTCGTTAGGGTTGTTCAGAAAGCCATTGTCAGCATCAACGAAAAAAATTTATATATATATTTAGGCAGCAGCTGATGTCCCTCTGCTGCCATATATTTACGTAAGGTTTATTTTCTCTTTTTTCCTTCAAATATGTGTTTTCAGTGTAGACACAAAACTGTTTTGTTTGTTTAGGTACTCAAACTGGTGTTTGCTTTTTCACATAGCCACTTTGGGTGTTTTGCATGACAGATATGCGTTATATGTAGTTTAGGGCTCGCAACGAATTAAGTTACCTTTCAAATAACCACTCGGGCACATGGGGCTTGATCAGCTTCGAGCCAACGCCGATTCGACGTCATGATATCGAATCGGCGTTGGTTCAATGCTGGCTAAGCATAGTGCCCGAAGGGATATTACAAGAAGAAGCGTCACACAGTTCTCGTCAATTTGCATAACAGATGTGCCTTATATGTAGTTTAGGGCTCGCAACGAGTTAAGTTACCTTACAAATATCCCGTCGGGCACATGGGGGTTTGATCAGCTTTGAACCAGCGTCGGTTCGACGCCATGATATCGAATCGACGTTGGTTCAATGCTGGCTAAACATAGTGCCCGAAGGGATATGACAAGAAGAGTCACACAGTTCTCTCCATTTTGCATAACAGATGTGCGTTATATGTAGTTTAGGGCTCGCAACGAATTAGGTTACCTTACAAATATCCCGTCGGGCACATGGGGTTTGATCAAGTTTGGACCAACGTCGATTCGACGTCATGCTATCGAATCGACGTTGGTCCAATGCTGACTAAGCATGGTGCCGAAGGGATATTACAAGAAGAGTCACACAGTTCTCTCCAATTCGCATGACAGATGTGCCTTATATGTAGTTTATGTGGCTGTCACACAGTGACGTATAGCATCAGCGTATGCCGACGTATGAGAAATTTAGTAAACACGCTGGTGTACGTTGAATAAGTTAGGGCTACGTTATGAACAAGTTACGAGTACGCTCAAATACGTTGGTATAAGTTGTTGTACGTCGAATGCGGCCCAAAATTTTGTGCATGCATAAAATTTTCAACGTACGCCGACGTATTGTTTATAAGTTAGTCATAAGTTTGGTGTACGCAACAGGTAAGTTATGCGTACGTTCATGCACGTAACTTATAAGTTAATCATACGTTGACATACGTCGGCAGCCAGCAGGGTCATTGTGGAGCGTACGCGTAACTTATTTCTAACTTATAGACCTGTAACGTACCTGTAACTTATACCGAGCGTATCCAGAACGTATCCAACCTATGCCTGACGACCTTAGAACGTATTCAACGTATCACGAACGCACTGAGCGTATTTAGGTAACATATCCGCCAGCGACCAGCGCTTCAGCTATATATATTGGATACAGATCAGCAATTCATCACTTTTAAATAAGGAATCTTCTTGGACCGCTTCTGCTTGTCGTTTTGGGGCTTGAGAGGGGGTTAATACTTCAGATGCCACCACAGCTGTTGCAGATGCCGCCACGGATACCACTAAAGAGGCATTAGAGTCTGCGCGAGAGGGAGGTTGGCTACCATCGTAGGCACGGCAGTCGGGTGATGATTGGGACGACGGTAGGCATGCAGGTGGTCAGCTACTACCTGCAAAGTTCTCTAATTTTCGTTCTTTACGCATGTCCATCGATCAACGTCCACTACAATAAAAAGAGTTGTAGAGAGCCGTCGCTTTACATCTGATCGTCGAAGCACGCTCCAACACGCTATACATAAGGTCGGCGTAAGTTAGACTAACGTTGTGCATGCGTTCGGCATAAGACGAGAACGCTACAAATACGCTGGGAACACGCTGTTATACGCTTTTATAAGTTATGTATACGCTAGGGATAAGTTGTGAATAAGTTATTTATACGTTTCAATACGCTATGTGTGCGTTCCAAAACCGGCTGCTGTTTGATGTTTTAATTTATCTCCAGCGTATGCCAGCGTATTGGATAAATTTTTCATACGTTGGCATACGTTGTCTGAAACGTTGTAGTGTGACAGGGCCTTTAGGGGTCGGTCGCAACGAATTAAGTTACCTTACAAATAACCCGACGGGCACATGGGGTTTGATCAGCTTTGAACCGAAGACGATTCGACGTCATGATGTCGAGTCGACGTTGGTTCAATGCCGGCTAGGCATAGTGCCCGAAGGGATATTACAAGAAGCGTCACACAGTTCTCTCCAAGCAAAGATAAGGTCTAAGTGGGATAGGTTAGGATATAGCTCATAGGAAAGAAATTAATAGCTTTAAGTATTAATGATTATTGACTCACATATTATTCTGTATTTATTAAGGTGATATTATGCACTTATTGTACTACCTGTCACATCGTTTATATTTGTATTGCATGTATGTACATGTATATGCTCAAGGGCTACATAACCTATATAGCACTTGAATAAACATTCTTCTTCATATATATATACTAGTCAAAACAAGTTCCGCCGCATTGACTGTATCATCTTTTTTTTTTGGAAAAGGTACCATCATGCATGAAGTTAAACAGTCATCGAAGTACTGGAATGTCATTTTTATATTGCAAGACAGACAAGTTTTTAACTTTTAATATAAACCGACAGTTGGTGCAAAGGACCTGGTATGATAAGGGCCGTTTTTGGCCCCCATTCAAATTCTCTTAAAAATGCATGGTTTCTATTGCTTATTATTTGTGTGTATGGGAACAAGCAGAAATAATATGTTTCGTGTTTGTTAATTCTCAGAATAACATGATTGCTGACATGCCTATGTTGTTTCAATAAAATGAAGGCAAATTGCGAAAAAAAATGAGTTTAATACATATTCCTTTAAAGAAATAAGTCATTTACAATACCTTTTGAAAGCCCTTAACAACAGGCTTTCGATGAAATGCTTACATGTAAGATTGCAGTGCTAATTACCTGTGCACTGCATAAGGCCTCTCCAGGTACCCCACCCACTCAAGTTTGCAAGTCCAGAGACGCTAACCAAAAAATTCCAACAGATCAAAATGAAAAGTATACCAGATTATTCCTTGCGTTCTAACTAAGAAAATGAATACCCACAACATATGTTTATTTTGTCTATGAGCGGAGATATGGGCGTTTTTATGTTGAGAACGCTGGGAAAATGTTCCAAACGCTGCCAGTTTGGTAACATAAAGTTAAAAATAAACACTGAGCCCGGTCTCCAGCACATTTAATATTTTCATGACATGTAAATATATTAAAATTCTATCTGTATACAAAATATTAAATGTGCTGGAGGCCGGGCTCATATATTTTGACAGCCACAAAGGCCATCAAATTCGTCATTTTCGTCAGAATCCGCTGGGGGTATGGGTATGTTCAGTACAAATATCACAAATATTTTGGGCAAGAACTGGTTAATTTTGTGTTTGCTGTTACATTCAAGGTTTGAACTTTCATATGAATACATTTTTATAAGGGAAATAAGACTTTTGAAAAATGAGTTTTCTGGGGGCCAAATATGGGCCTTATCATACCAGGTCCTTTTAGTTTCAATGGGGGTTATTTCTAATTTTCCGAGATTTCTCACGAAACAAACTCGCCTTTTCCTTTAGTTTTATTCTCATTTTCCCATCTGTTCCTTTTAGATACAATTTTGGGATTCCGAATGCCCTACATAGTGAAGAAAATCGGCATTGAAGACAGATTTAACGATAATCTAGCACTTCTGAATTTCAACATTTAGGCAGATGAGCCAGGCTTTCTAGATTTGCAATGGCATTGCCATAGACATTTCAAAACTGCATGCCTGTCACAATTTTGCAATAAACTGATTCCTTCTTATTTAAGAATGTTGCGAAGGAAATTTTGAACATGTCCAGAAAAGCAGAGTTAAAATTAATGACTAATAAGTCCATAATTCGATAATCTAATTTCCTATCGTTTTGATTCAAAGGGTGGTAATTTACGGTCTTGTATATTCTAAGATACAATCTTCGTCATTTGAAAGTATGTTCGGTTTTGATTTAGATGTTTCTGAATTGTAGGGGCTCTCGTGAATTAAACGAGACAAATAAAACAGTACTGCGCCTGCGCAGTAAACGCCTAGTCTCAGTTTTTATTGCTTACTGGCTATGCGAGGTAACTCTGTACATGCACGCAGGAAATTAAAATGTTAAAACCTTTTCCATGGACGTATGTTTGGGCAACCAAATGAAAGCAAAATACGTTGAAAATAATATTTTTGAAATCGTCAATATCACAATTAAAATTGCGGCGGAACTTATTTTGGCGAGTATATATAAACGCTACGGGTGTGAAAAAAATTTGTGATGCAACATTTGGTGGTGAGAGAGACACTTCCTGACACTCTTTTTATTGCAAGACTGACATCTTTTGATATTTTGTGCTGGGGCCTAATATTTGTTGTTTCTAGTTGTTGATAGAGAGTGTTGCAACTTTTTCTACTTTGTTGCTGTTACACTCTGCTTCTGTTCGTGGTATGATAGTGACAACTGATGCTGATGTTTTCAATATTCTTTTCTTTTTTAAGATTGATATATGCTGCCTGTGATAATGGTGTTATTAAAAGTGTCAGCCACTGTTTATAGTAAGGATTTAGGCTTATATTACTGTTTGTGCCGTGTGTAGTATTTGCAGACACTAATGTTGGTGGTTTGACAGGAGTAACATCTGCTGCTCCGCCAGTTTTCATAAGCAGATGCTGATGTTAGTACCAGAGACCACATCATCTGTCGATATTGAAGATCAGAGGGACATCAGGTGCTGCCATTAGTATTGAGAATAACTTTTGCTGCTGCTGTAAGTAAAAGTAATAGCTGCTGATGGCGAAGTCAGTTCCTGATGCTGGTGTCATAAGCAGCTGCTAGTGTTTTTTTATAGTTACACCACCATCTGCCGATATCGGAGAACAGCGGGACATTAGCTGCTGCCATAAGTATTTAGAATAACTACTGCTGTTGATGAAAGCATCAGCTGCTGATGGTGATGTCAGTTGCAAATGGTGGTGTCAGAATGAGCTGCTGATGTTATTATTAGTGACAGTGACCCTACCATCTGCCGATATCGGAGAACAGAGGGATATCAGCTACTGTCATTAGTATTGAGAATAACCATTACGGATGCTGTTGATTAAGTATTAGCTGCTGATGGTGATGTTAGTTGCTGATGGTGGTGTCATAAGCAGCCGCTGCTTTTAGTAAATGACACTATCATCTGCCTATATCGGAGGTCAGAGGGATGTCAGCTGTTGCCACTAGTGTTTAGAGTACATTTTGCTGCTGCTGTAAGTAAAAGCATAGGCTGCTGATGGTGGTGTCAGTTACTGATGGTGGTATCATAAGCAGCTGCTGGTGTTGTTTTTAGTGGCATCACCATCTGTCGAAAGCATTAGCTGTTGATGGTGTTTTTTAATTGGTACAATTGCTAATGCCGCAGTTGCAGTTAGTACAGCTTATCGCTTTTGTCTCTTTCTTTTCTGATGATAGAAGTAGCAGATTTTAGGGGGCGGGGTTTAATTCACACGCTGCTGCAGCTGGTTGTAAAAGAGCCGCATCCTGCAACCTAGGTGGAGAGTAAGATTTGCTGTTGTTGTCTAAGGGGAGGAATGAAATAACTTCTACTGCTGTTAATTTGAAGATACAATAGCTGCTGCTGTTGTCACAGCAAATATCACAGAAACCATCAGCATCAGTTTTCACTCGTTGATAAACAACAGCACAATATATCACTCTAGTCACGTACACCACAAGAAGTAGTAACTCTCACTAAAACTTACTGCAGATATCACTCCGTCCACTGTCAGCAGCAGCTATCATCCTCGTAACAGAAGGCAGCAGCAAAGGTTAGTTTCGTCTCCAGAAGCAGCTCCTGGTATCATGAGTATAACCACCAACAGATGGTAGAAAAAAAGATATAATTCAAGCAGCAGCAACTGAAGTCACCCTCACTACTTTCCTTCAACAGCAGGCAGTGCACAAACAGATGACATATACAGATATTTAGTCCAGCAGAAGCAACACCTGCCATTCTCACTACCTATCTTCAACAGCAGGCAGTTCATCAACAGATGGCAGATACAGATATTTAATCCAGCAGCAGCAACAGCTGTCACTCTCACTACCCTTCTTCAAAAGCAGGTAGTCCACAAAAAGATAGCAGATACAGATAATTTGTCCAGCAGCAGCAACAGCTGTAACTCAATACCTATCTTCAAAACGGGCAGTGCACAAACAGATGGCAGATACAGATATTTAATCCAGCAGCAGCAACAGCTGTCACTCTCATTACATATCTTCAACAGCAGGCAGTCCACCAAAAGAAGGTAGATACTGATATTTAGTCCAGCAGCAGCAACAGCTGTCACTTTCACTACCTATCTTCAACAGCAGACAGTCCACCTACAGATGGTAGATACAGATATTTAATCCAGCAGCAGCAGCAGCTGTCACTCTCACTACCTATCTTCAACAGCAGGCAGTCCACGTACAGATGGTAGATACAGATATTTAATTCAGCAGCAGCATTAGCTGTCGCTCTCACTACCTTTCTTGAACAGCAGGCAGTCCACCAACAGATGGCAGATACAGATATTTAATACAGCAGCAGCAACAGCTGTAACTCTGACCACCTGCCTTCGACAGCAGGCAGTCCATAAACAGAAGGCAGATACAGATATCTAGTATAGCAGCAGCAACAGCTGTCACCCTCACTACCTGTTGTCAACAGCAAGCAGATGGCAGATATAGAAATTTAATCCAGCAGCAGCAACAGCTGTCACTCTCACTATCTATCTTCAACAGCAGGCAGTCCACCAACAGACTGCATGAACAAATATTTAATCCAGCAGCAGCAACAGCTGTCGCTCTCACTATCTATCTTCAACAGCAGGCAGTCCACCTACAGATGGTAGATACAGATATTTAATTCAGCAGCAGCATTAGCTGTCGCTCTCACTACCTTTCTTGAACAGCAGGCAGTCCACCAACAGATGGCAGCTACAGATATTTAATACAGCAGCAGCAACAGCTGTAACTCTGACCACATGTCTTCAACAGCAGGCAGTCCATAAACAGAAGGCAGATACAGATATCTAGTATAGCAGCAGCAACAGCTGTCACCCTCACTACCTGTCGTCAACAGCAAGCAGATGGCAGATATAGAAATTTAATCCTGCAGCAGCAACAGCTGTCACTCTCACTATCTATCTTCAACTGCAGGCAGTCCACCAACAGACTGCATGAACAAATATTTAATCCAGCAGCAGCAACAGCTGTCGCTCTCACTATCTATCTTCAACAGCAGGCAGTCCACCAACTGCTTGCAGATACAGATATTCAATCCAGCAGCAGCAACAGCTGTCACCCTCACTACCCTTCTTCAACAGCAGGCAGTCCACAAACAGATGGCAGATACAGATATTTAATCCAGCAGCGGCAACAGCTGTCACTGTCACCACCTATCTTCAACAGCAGGCAATCCACAAGCTGCTTGCTGATACAGATATTCAATCAAGCAGCAGCAACAGCTGACACTCTCACTACCTATCTTCAACAGCAGGCAGTCCACCAACAGATGGTAGATACAGATATTTAATCCAACAGCAGCAACAGCTGACACTCAGCTGCTGCTATTAGTAGTAAGAATAGCTTCTGCAGATGCGTTTGATAAAAGCATCAGCTGCTGATGGTGGTTTAGCAGTTGCTGATGGTTGTGTCGTAAGCAGGTGCTCATTTTCGTATTAATGACAACATCATTTGGCGATATTGGAGAACAATGGGATATCAGCTGCTGCAATCATGAGAAAGAATAGCTTTTGCTGCTTTTTTTTTTATGAAAACATCAGCAGCTACTGTTGGTGGTTTGGCAGCTGTTGGTGGTGATGTGGTGGTGATGTCATAAGCAGCTGCTGATGTTAATATCTGCGACCACATCATTTGCCGATATGAAAGAACAAAATGACACTTGCTACCTGTTAGAAGTAAAAATAGCTTTTGCTGCATCTTTTGACGAAATTCTTTGGCAGCTGATGATGGTGGTAACATAAGCAGCTGCTGATGTTACTGTTAATTACACCATCATCTGCCGATATCGGAGAACAAAGGGATATTAGCTGCTGCGATCAGTAATAGGAAAACCTTTTGATGCTGATTTTGATGAAAGCATCAGCTGCTGATGGCGGTTTGGCAGCTGGTAATGGTGGCATAAGCAGCTGCTGCTGTTATTATTAGTGACCACATAATCTGCCAATATGGAAGAACAGAGGGGCATCACCCGCTGCTATTATTAGTAAGAATAGCTTCTGCTGCTATTATTAGTAAGAATAGCTTCTGCAGCTGCGTTTGATAAAAGCATCAGCTGCTAATGGTGGCTTAGCAGTAGCTGATGGTGGTATCATAAGCAACAGCTCATCTCAGTATTAATGACTAATTTGCTGATCATTTGCTGATATCGGAACAGAGGGACATCAGCTGATGCCATCATGAGTAAGAATAGCTTTTGCTGCTGATCTTGATAAAAACATCAGCAGCTACTGATGGTGGTTTTTGCAGCTGCTGGTGCTGGTGTCATAAGCAACTGCTGATTTTAATATCAGTTGTAAGGGACCGACCATTTGATATTCTGGGGGGAGCGCGGTATATTTATCAAAAAAAAAAAATAATCCCTGTCTTTGGATATGCAAGAAAAAAATAACCTGGCTCATAAGGGGGTTCAAAAAAATAATCTGAACTCAAAAGTAAGAGAAAAAAATAACCTGTCTCCACCCAAAATTTCACAAAAAAAAAAAAGTCTGCAAATAATTCCATTGGAATTGCGTTATTGCGTTTTTATAATGTCTCTGGCTTCTGGGGGGGGGGGGGGGCTGCGCCCCCAGACCCCCATATTTATAGTAATATTTTAATATTATCTACAATTGGTTTATACCAGCGGGCCCGCATGTGCATACATTTACAAAAACATCCTATACAACATTCACATACATGTATTATTGATCTGCCACATTACTAAGTAAATGTTTCCACTAAAACTGCATTGCAAAAGAGTCACTAGCTTATGTGAGACAAAACCATTATGGCAAAATAAACACTCTAAAAGGCAAAAGTCCTAATATAAAGATATAAAGACCCTTATTTTGATCATCATTCCTAGTTTTTCTCTATTGTTTCCAGTCTTAAAATTGCCATTGAAATTGGGAAATTGCTTTAGCTTCTGGGGAGGGGGGGGGGGGGGGGGGGCGCTGCCCCCCAGACACCCCTTTGTTAACTTCTTGGCACAAAACTTTCAGCCATTTTATTAAATGCCATTCATGTATAATGTCACTCTATCATGTAAAGTCATGTGACTCTATCATGTAAGTATTTATCAAAATTTCTAACGTGCGAATAAAGCATGTTTGGGCATATATTGCGATAGAAAAAAAATTAAATTCCTAATTTTAGCCCTAAAACTTTGCCAAAATAGCCCTAACTTTTGGCCAAAATAGCCCTAATATAAGGCCTAATTTTTTGCCAAACTCATACAGGGATGTTTGTATCTGTGCCTTAGATGAAAAGAGTAACATGCTCCAGGCACTGGTTTGCAAAAGCAAGCTAAGCCATGCCCTTGGCCTGGTTAAAGACAGCACCATGTTCTTTTTTGTGAGAAAAAAAGGTGTAAAAAACACTGATGTGGGTAAAATAAAAGTAAACAAGGATCTGATAGTTCAGCTATAAAATAAAAAAAAAATAACCTGTTTGAGTTAGTTTGTTAAAAAAAAATAAATTAGCTCCCACAAGGTGAAAAAAAAAAAGAAATTGTTTCCAGAGGCCAGTGAAATAAAATGTCGTGTCTCCATCAAGAATACCAGCCCCCCCCCCCACCCCCCCCCCCCCCCCCCACCCCCCACAGAATATCAATTGGTCGGTCCCTAAGGGTAGTATATACTTGGCAAGCAGAATTCTCGGTTGGAAGAGAATTATCACATAAATGGTTTATTAGGTGTGAATCTATAGTCTCCCTTGAAGCGAAATACTCAGAAAATTATGTCCGGAAAATGCTATTTATTGTGCAGTCTACAGGTTCGAAAGCCGTTCTTCAATTAGCAATAGGCTATAATCTGCCTGAATTATGTATTATCTCATATGCTTTCATTTTGTGTTGTTAGTATAATTTAGTTCCAACGGCTGAGAATTGGAAATTATGCTAATGAAGTTGGTATTTGTCTATAATATCTGGTTTATACTTATAATAATTTATATGCTACGGTAAAGTGTGATTGAATATTCTGATACAATTACTAAGATTTCCAATAGGTACCAAGTTTTGCCTAAGATGTCGTTCTCAGGAACACAAGTAGGCCTACCATGTTTTACTTGATCTCAAATTTCTGAAATCTGATCTTTGCTAAATTTCCTCACCCCCTAACTCTGGGTTGGGCTGCAAAATATGTTCACTTAAACTAAAATAAGCTTGCTAGTTAGTGTTAGGCTATAGAGGAAACATTATCTGAAATCATGCCATTTTTCATTAATGTAAATAAAACCATTGAATACAAATTACTTTTTTTTCATATTCTCAGACAAGCTCAAAAGAAGAATCCGTGGGGAGAAGGTTTGCTATAGTTCGTCTGTCTGACTGTCCTCGACTGGGGCTGGTCGTCCGTCTGTCTGTCCTTATCTGGGTCTGTTCGTCTGTCTGTCTGTCTGTCTGTCTGTCTGTAGGACAGTATTTGTTCGTTAGTCCGTACAACACTATTGTTCGTGTTTAGTGTTAAACAGGGCTATTGACCTGCCCGGGGGTGCTGATTGGGGCTAAACGGACAAATACTTATGTGTGTAAACTTGTACAAAGCATAAGAGAGCCAATATGATAGAAGAAATAGTGCGATATACTATTTCAGGACAGTTTAATACTTAAGTTGAGAGCTAACCTATTGCGTTTTTTTCCCTTTGAATTATTAAGGGGCTCGCCCCGTTACATTTTTCGGGCTCGTCCAGTTACATTTTTGGGGCTCGTCTTGTTACACAGTGACCAAATTATCTGCCGATATGGAAAAACAGAAGAACACTTGCTGCTGCCATAAGAAGAAAGAACAGCTTTTGCTGCATCTTTTGATGAAAGAAACAGCTGCTGATGGTTGTTTGGCAGCTGCTGATGGTGGTATCATAAGCAGCTGCTGATGCTACTGTTAATGACACCATCATCTGCCGATATCGGAGAACAAAGGGACATAAGCTGCTGCCATCAGTAGTAAGAAAATTCTTTTGATGCTGCTTATGATGAAAGCATCAGCTGCTGATGGTGGTTTGGCAGCTGCTGATGGTTGTGTCATAAGCAGCTGCTGATGTTAATATAAGTGACCACATCGTCTGTCGATGTCGAAGAACAGAGGGACAGCAGCTGCTGCCATTAGAAGTTAGAATATCTTTTGCCGCTTCATCTGATGGAAACATCAGCTGCTGCTGATGGTTTGGCAGCTGCTGATATTGGTGTACAAAGCAACTGCTGATGATAGTTTTATTGACAACATCGTCTGCCGTAATCAGAGAACAGAGGGACATCACCTGATGCCATCATGAGTAAGAATCTTTTTTTCTGCTGCTTTTGTTGAAATCATCAGCTGCTGATGGTGGTTTGGCAGCTGCTGATGTTGGTGGCATAAGCAGTTGCTGCTGTTATCATCAGTGACCACATCATCTGCCGATATTAAAGAACAGAGGGGCATCAACTGCTGCTATTGCAAGTTAGAATTTAGCTTCTGCAGCTGCGTTTGATAAATACATCAGCTGCTGATGGTGGTTTGGCAGCTGCTGATGGTGGTGGCATAAGCATCTGCTGTTGTTATCATCAGTTACCACATCATCTGCCGATAAGGAAGAACAGAGGGGCATCAGCTGCTACTATAAATATAAAGAATAGTTTTTGCTGCACCTTTTGATGAACGCAGCAGCTGCTAATGGTTCTTTGGAAGCTACTGATGGTAGTATCATAAGCAGCTGCTGATGTTTCTGTGAATGACACCATCATCTGCCGATATCGGAGAACAAAAGGAAGATAAGCTGCTGCCATCAGTAGTAGGAAAAACTTTTGGTGCTGCTTTTGATGGAAGCATCAGCTTCTGCAGCTGCGTCTGATAAAAGCATCAGCTGCTGATGGTGGTTTAGTAGTTGCTGATGGTTGTCGGCAGCTGCTGATGGTGGTGGCAGAAGCTGCTGCTGCTGTTATCATCAGCGACCACATCATCTGCTGATATGGAAGAACAGAAGGGCATCAACTGCTTCTATAAGTAGTAAGAGTTTCTTTTACTGCACCTTTTGATGATAACAACAGCTGCTAATATTTTTTTTTTAGGCAGCTGCTGATGGTGGTAACGTAAGCAGCTGCTGATGTTACTGTTAATGACACCATCATCTGCCGATATCTGAGAACAAAAGGGACATAATCTGCTGACATCAGTAGTAGGAAAAACTTTTGATGCTGCTTTGAGGAAAGCATCACCTGCTGATGGCGTTATGGCAGCTTCTGCATCAGCTGCTTTTGACAAATGCATCACCTGCTGATGGTGGTTGAGCAGCTGCAGATTGTTGTTTGGCAGCTGCTGATGCTGGTGGCATAAGCAGGTGCTGCTGTTATCATCAGTGGTACAATAAGCAGCTTCGGATGTTACTGTTAATCAGCATCAGCTGCTGATGGCGGTATGGCAGCTGCTGCTGCAGCTGCGTCTTATAAAAGCATCAGCTGCTGATGTTGGTTAAGCAGCTGCTGATGGTGGTTTGGCAGGAGCTGATGGAGGTGGCTCTTTGGCAGCTGCTGCTGTTACTTTTAGTGACACCATCATCTGCTGATATCGGAGAACAAAAAGGACATAAGCTGCTGCCATCAGTAGTAGGAAAAACTTTTGATGCTGCTTTAGAGGAAAGCAACAGCTGCTGATGGCGGTATGGCAGCTGCTGCTGCAGCTGTGTCTGATAAAAGCAACAGCTGCTGATGGTTGTTTTGCAGCTGCTGATGGTGGTTTTGCAGCTGCTGACGGTGGTGGCATAAGCAGCTGTTGCTGTTACTGTTAATGACACCATCATCTGCCGATATCGGAGAACAAAAAGGACATAAGCTGCTGCCATTAGTGGTAGGAAAAACTTTTGATGCTGCTTTTGAGGAAAGCATCAGCTGCTGATGGCGGTATGGCAGCTGCTGTTGCAGCTGCGTCTGATAAAAGCATCAGCTGCTGATGGTGGTTTTGCAGCTGCTGATGGTGGTTTGGCAGCTGCTGATGGGGGTGGCATTAGCAGCTGCTGCTGTTATCATAAGTTACCGCATCATCTGACGATATGGAAGAACAGAGGGGCATCATCGGCTACTATAAGTAGTAAGAATAGTTTTTGCTGCATCATTTGATAAAAGCAACAGCTGCTGATGGTTCTTTGGCAGCTGCTGATGGTGGTCAGTAGCACTATCAACGGTAAGTTTTGTTCCAGTAGCAGCCCCTGTTATCATTACCATCACCAGATACAGATATCATTTCAGCAATAAAACTAAAGTCACTCTCATTACCTATATTTTAACAGCAGGCCGTCCACCAACAGATGGCAGATACAGATATCGTTACAGCAGTATTAACAGATGTCACTTTCTCTACCTATCTCTAACAGCAGGCCGTCCACCAACAGATGGCAGATACAGATATCACTCCAGCAGTATCAACAGCTGTCACTCGCATTACCTATCTTTAACAGCAAACAGTCCACCAATAGATGGCAAATACAGATATCATTACAGTAGTAGCAGCAGATACCATTATCACTACCTAACTTCAACAGCAGGCAGTTCACAAATTATGGATATCAATAATCCAAAGTGTGGATATCCAATTATCTAAATGAGAAATGGATAGCACTAATTCGAATTATGGATATTACAAAACCGGTTGTGGTCGCTATACCGATATAATATTTTGATTTCGTACACAGAGAGCACTGATGAAACTAGCAGAATAAACAACTAATCTTATCAGCTTTCAGATCTCTAAGTTAAACATAACCCCAATGGCAGTTTCAGGGTCTTTTATAGACCCAGCAACATTAGCGAGGCTTGTATAGATAGGGAATGGGTGGGGGATATATCCAATATCCTTTAAATCAAACAGCTTTGTATCCCTTATTCGCCGTGAAAATAATCTGACAAATATCCCCATGATTAAAGTATCACAGTATCCCGTATCCCTGAAAGTAAAAGGCTCATATCTCATACTCCTGGAGAAAAATGGCATATATCATATACCTCAAGAACCCTTAAGCAAGCTTCATAGTCTAGTTGACATGGTGCATTGCTGGAATTGCTATAATTGTCAATCTTTAAATAAAGACTCTCTCAAAATCAAACTCTTACAACTGTGAGCTCTGGCCAGTTGACATGATCAGGCGACATAGTTTCAACGTCTAAGTTCTCGCAAAAAAAAAGTCTTTTTTAATCGTAAACGGGGTTCCATAGCCCACAACCTATCATCATCACCCTCCCATCGACCGGATACATGTACATGTATGACTGAAACCTGTTGAACAGATCGTAAAATCGCAGGTCTTTTCTGAGAAAAAGTGGGAAAAGAATAAAAAATATAACCTGAAAAATGTCATTTCTTAAGCAGATGACCCATTCGAACATTCTAAGACTTGTCTCCGAATCAATCCTTGGTCTGTGTTACGTGTATTTATCGCAAAAAGAAAGAAAAAAAATAAATGCATTATATATGCCGTGAATCCAACTCGCTGCATTTAGCTTCCCTATACGTTCCGACTGGACAGAAAAGCGTTAGCTGGGCACCTCGCGTTAAATCAACATTGACACAACCTTGATTCATGTCATGACGTGGAATCAACGTTGAGTCAGTGTTGATTCAACTCTGTGTGCCTGCTGTGAGGAGACAACCGATGGTAGGATAAACCCTTTTCACTGAAGAATTTACAGTTTGAAATTTGCAAAAACCCAATGACAACACTACTGAAAATGTTACGTGACGTTTGACTCTCCGTATTTTTTCAGTATTTTCTTGAGTATAAATACCATAAATTATTGCAAGATATTGTTTAGCATTAATGCTTCACCCAAGCACTTAGCTGATTAAAAACACACAAAAAAAACTCTTTCCCTACACATAAATTTGTCTTTTCAACGGTATGCCCAATGAGCGTTGGCGTTTTTTTTTAAAGCGAATACTTGTAAAATGAACGAGAACTGCTAATGTCGCACACTTTCTATACATGCAGCTGCACTCTCAAATATCAATAGATTGGCATTTTTGTTTTTGTTTCAAATCCAGGCATGTAGCAATCGTTCATTAGGTAGAATTTGCAATATATTAGAGTATGACGGCTTCACACAGACTTTCCTGCATGAATTTTAGTCAAAAACTATAATTTACAGAGAAATCCTCAGCAGCAGCTATTGTCGCAGTAGCAGCTGCTGTTGGGAGAGCAGCAGCTGCTGTTGGGGACAGCAGCGGCAGCTCGTGATTTGGACCCCTCTCAATAATTTAGGTTACGGTCATTCAAGTTTTTGTCTTCATTTCAGCTATAATAGAGTCAACTGGTCCAGAGCAGCTCTCCCTTCTACAGCCGGGATTACAGTAGGGATCGGAGGTGAGAATCACAGAGCCTATGTTCGAAACCTTTCTAGACCGTTTCAAACCCTTCTGGACTGCACCTCGCAGCACATGCTAAGTCATAATAGTGTTTTGTCGCATATACAATTTATTAATGCTCCAGGGACTCTAACAAACGAAATATAAAAACTCATATGAGTCTAAGCGAAGATGCCCTAACAACTGAAATTGAAAACTCAGATAAGTCTAAGCAAAGATGCAGGCTAATTTCAGTGTTTACACTGCGACGTGTTTTAAGTAGCAACTGCCAGAGAGTAACCTTTCCCACAAGAGTTCCCCGGCCCCCACCCCTTTCCGGTAAAAATGCAATGATTTTTTCATCATCATAGAATCCTGCCCCGCTCCACCCACACCCACACACAGTCCCGGATAAATTACTAAATAATGTAGAATTTCCCCAAGGAAAAATAGCGCAAATAGTTGAATTGCAAACAAAATAGGTCCAGACGGGCGGCTCATAATTACTGGGCTCATAATGTGCCGCTTCATCTGGGTCTATATTGTTTTCCATCTTGTTTTTGACTTCGTAATATGATATAGCTTGGATGAAATATTTTTATTTTTAATTTTGCAGACGTAAAATCTGTCGTCTGCTTTGTGGTGCTTTAAAGGCTACGTAAATGTTGACATTTCGTTACAGCTGCCAAGAGATCACGATACGAGGTATCCAGCGATGAAGATGACTTTCTGGATTACGGTGAGCGCACGTGTTATATACATTAACCCTTCTTAGACTGGAAACCCGTTTTCGGGGACAAATGCAAATAGAGAAGACCCAGTTCAGACACCGAAGAACGTCTGATAATGGTCTTCACTGTCTGCTTTTAGGAATTTTTACGCCAAAAACGATAAAAATGGAAATATCCACCAAAACTATTTCAGAAAAAAAAGATAGTAAAAGTATTCATTTTAATCTCAGAAAAGTCATACCCACGTCTATATTAAAAAGATAAAAGAGCTTTACACATTTAAAGATCTGAAATGACTGAAAACCTATGAGTTGGCATCTTGAATTCGAACAGAAAATTCACTGGCCCGCCATGGATATTTGGTTTAAACAATATTTATTTCAAGAACACTATCACACACAAATGTACAGAATCCATTATCGGGATTTGGTCGGAAGCTCTAGGTTTGTAAATACCATCTCCCGTGGATATTTACGACGGCCCTTGTCCAATCTGATCATCAGATTCAGTGCTCATTTGCCTCCATGCTGGGCATAAAAAGTATGTTGAGGGGGAACGTTGATTCAACGCCATGACACTGAATCATCGTTGGATCAACGTTGATTCAATGTTGGTTCAACGTTTTGTGCTGCCTGCTGGACTCCTCTTTACTTTTCTCTAATTTTCTTAATGCCCGATAGTTTCTTTCGTGTTTTCATTGTCGTTTTTGTTCTTTTGTTCGTTATTTAGCTCCTCGACACAAACAAACAGCTCTTGATAGTGAGGGCAGCGTGGCAAATAGCTACCACTACAGCTCTTCTGACTCGGATGACGATGAAGACATCAAAATAACCACCTTCGCTGTTCAAATCCCTCCAGGTACTATTTCAAACTTACATGACTGAGCCACGTCATGTGATTTCCAACAATGTGGCATTGGTTACAAGCTAAGGCTCTGATCAGACTGCACGTAAGTACGTTAGTGCAGTCTGATCAGAGCGTTTGCTTGTGACATCAGCCTTCTGTGGATGTGATTCAAGACAGAACCAACAGCTAGGTGCATGCTTACCCTGTGTGGAAGCAGAATCACATGACAAACTTGCCACGTTGTTGAAAGTCACATGATGTGGCTCATAATTATTATCGATTAGAAAATTGGTGTATACAATATTTTATTCAAAATACTTTACAAATGAGCCGCGACACGAGAAAACCAACAATGTGGTCGTCCGCCCAGCGCAGACTCAGATCAGCCTGGGCATTCACCCAGTCTGATCAGACTCTTTGCTAAGCGGTTGAAGGGTAGCTGAGGGACTAAGCTACCTTCATGCGAGAAGCGAAGACTCTGATCAGACTGGGCGGATGCCCAGGCTGATCTGAGTCTGCGCTGGACGCACGACCACATTGTTGGTTTTGTCGTGTCGCGGCTCAAATACAAACAATACAATCTCACAAGAAAATAACTCAAAACAGATTAGAATACTAATTATTGATAATAGTAGCCGGTCGAAAAATAAATTTTACCGACCAGAACATTCCACAAATCAGTTTGTAGGTTTAAAAAAATCATAAAATTTGAATAGACTGGCTCCAGCTCCTATGTTTTATATTTGTTTCTGATCGCTGATTGGCCAGCCTCCTAAGAATTGTATCATTTTGAATGCATATAACCATTTAGCCTGCAAGCCAGGCTAATAACGAAACTGTACAATGAGCTAAATAGTAAATACTCATTAGGTTCCTCTTAAACTGAGTTTTGTTAAATGAATTTTTAATGCTTTGGATGCGTCACTTTTTTTTTTTTCATTCTCTCAACATTATGTTTATCTTCTGTCTATAAACTTGTGTTTTTCAGCAACAATTATCGAAACTGTCAGTGTTATATTCCACTCATTCGGGAACAGGTTGCTTCCCACTAGCTTCCCACACGGTTGAATCAACATTGGATCTATGCTGAATCAATGTTGATTCAAAGTTAATTCCATGTTTTATGCCTGCTGGGTTCTTCGAGATAAGACTGGTATTTGATGGTTAATTAGGGATATTTTTCTCATCTCTCTAGCCTTTGCTATGGTGCTCATCAGAATTGTGGTAACATTGCATTTCTGATCTTTTCATAACACCCTTGTCATTGAGGCAGTTCTAATGAGGGCCAATTAACCCTATAATCACCAAAAAGCAAACGAAAAAACTTACGTCTACAAAATTTAAAAAAAAATGGACCAGCAAAGCTATGTCATATTGCAAATTCAAAGACTAGACGGCAAACCGTGTAAATCTAGATGAGGCGGCTTATATATCAAGAAAAATAGAACATAATAAAATTCAAACAACCTGGTCTCGAAAGAGTTGGAATCAACATGTGAAAGAGTCGGAATCAACATGTAAAACAAAATCACACGGAGAAGCCTGCTTCATCAGCGATGGCGAACTGTAATAAAGAAGGGATAAATCATTCGCCCTGCCTAACGCCATGTTATATGAGAAAGAAAGGTAGGACAAGCTGATCGGATTACTGGAATTCCGATTTACAGTAGACTTAACTCCCACAATTCAAAGTTCAGCATTTACATACAAAAAATGATTTTTACTTTAAAATCAATAATGTGTTCATTAATCTGCCTTCAGTGTACAGGTATTTCTTTGAAATAATAAGAGTGATTTGATGTAAAAAAAAAATAAAAAAAATAAAAAATAGAAAAAAAACTTTTTTTTTTCTTTTTTATGTTATGCCCTATAAAACGTTTTCTCTTTTTTTGTACAACAAATGCATTCAAAGAATAACTTTTTATTCTGAAGCTATGCTTTAATACATAATCACTAGAAACAAAAATTTGTTCAAGGGTTCCGTATAAAGGGGGTTTTATTTAAAGGAGTTATTTGCACGAACATTGAGTAATCATATGCTTTCCTTCCATTACAGCTTTTTCAGGTCCAAGTTACCAAAACTGGAGAGAACCATCGGACTCAGCCAGAGCTGTCCTCATCCCAGCAAGGCGGGAACCACCTTCAGCTAGATTCTGCAGAAGAAAGTTCGGGGATCAGAAAATGAAGAGACTTATTGGAATGTTATGTTTATTCGTCAGAGAGCTCCATTTATAAATGAATTTTACTTAAACACTGAAAAAGCCGAAAATGCCGACGACAAAATTCACGTCTGCAAAATTTCAAAATATGTTTTGTCTGAGCTGTATCGTATTAAGAATTCAAAGATTGGAGGGTGGACACACAGTTAAAGATGAGGCACCTCATTATGAGCCCCTCCACTGTTTGCCCTCTAATTTGGACGAAACGTTTTTGAAATCTTGAAGAAATTTATGTCATCTGATATTTTAGCGCTTCAAAGAGGAATCTGATCTGGCCCAGAGATTATAAACCTTGAGTACATTCTCAAACTCAAAATAAAGCACACTGATTGGCTGCTTCCGAGCGCATGCTCAGAAGCAGCCAATCAGTGTGCTTTATTTTCAGCTTGAGATTATTCTCAAGTTTTATAATTTCAAACCCAGGGTCTCCACTTTTTGGAATTTTTGGGTGCATTACTGTATTGAAAAACCAAACAGTTCCATTTTCGGACAATTATGGTATTCCTTATAGGTGTCCCAATACAGTCAGTTCTTGATATCTCAAAGTCAAAGGTCACCTTAACTACTGATATCTCAAAGTCAATTTTCTGGTCCCAGAAAATTTACTTTGAGATATAAGTAGTTTGAGATAAAAAGGAGTTGAAATGTTAAGTTGTTTTTGTGTTATTTTTTAACAACCACCGTAAACAGCTATGGTCATGTCGGGATGGTCAGTTAACCTAACCACACTATTCCTGGGCAGGCTTAGACCTCCTAAGGGGTTTACCAGTACTAAGTTCACATACTTTCACCAGTAACTGACAAGAGCCCTTCTTGAATCAGCGGAAGGAGAAATGAAAGTAAGTGGCCGGACCTGGTATCAAACCGAAGACCTCTGGCTTATAAGTCAGACGTCCTACTGACTGCGCTATGCGGCCCGGCTGAAATATAAAGAAAAACACGAAATGATTCTGAACTATATTCTTTGATATAAGAGGGTACTTTGAGACATCAAGAGTCAACTGTAAGTAGAACTTTTCTGGTATTGGTGCAAGAGTCAGTCTTCCATTGTGAGTTTAATTTTTTTTCTTTAATGAAAATCTTGTCTGTGCATAGTCCATTTTAATACAGTCAACTCTCGATATCTCAAAGTCGAAATTCATCCCAAACTACTGATATATCAAAGTAAATTTTCTGGTACCTGAAACTTTCTTAGAGATATCGGTAGTTTGAGATATCCAGTGTTTAGCAGTAAATAAAAACAGGAAATGTGTCCAAATTAGTAAATAAAAACAGGAAATGTGTCCAAATTATTGTCTTTGATATAAAAGGGACATTGGGATATCAGTGAACAAGTTATCGAGAGTTGACTGTAGTTTTTGTTCAAATTTATTGACAAAAATCTTGCCTTTGAACGGTCTTAAGGTGAATGGGTATACTTTCCGGGGAAGCAACTCTGTCATTAATATTTGTGCTTCCTTCTCAGTGGGGATAAACTCTTTAAGAAAAGACTTTGCTCCACTTTCAGCAAATTTTGCTTCTCTTAGAGTAGACCCCATTTTGAAATGCTTTGCTGTCCAGAGGAGCAAACAGGAAGTCACAAAAACTAGTTTCCTAAATCAAAATGGAGGAATTACACAAAAATGTACCCATATGCCTTAAGCCACAGCTTTGCTCATATGAGCCGCGACATGAGAAAACCAACAAAGTGGCATGTGTGCCCAATGCAGACTCGGACCAGCCTGGGCATCCGCCCAGTCTGATCAGTCTTCACTGTACACCAAGGGCCTAAGCTAGCTCCAGGTGGACAGTGAAGACTCTGATCAGACTGGGCGGATGACCAGGCTGATCTGAGTCTTTGCTGACGCACATGCCACTTTGCTGGTTTTGTCGTTTCGCAGCCCAGTTACACAATATCCTATACTTTCGATTTTAAACACATCAGCACCAGTCAGGACATGATTCATGCAAGTCTGTTTTAAGAACAGTCATTTAATACAAGCTATGCCAGTCTGGCATGTGTTTGGACCGACATGGACCATATGAAAATAGTGCTTTTAAATCAGACTGGCATGAATCTCATATTCATAAGTTGACTTGAATATGTCCCAATATCGGAATAAAATTGAATGTTCAACAACATTCAATTTTATTCTGATATTGAGACTGACTTGGACTGCATAAATTATAGCTCTAATATAATTAATATCAGGATTTTTGATAGGACGATTGGTCTGTTTGAATCTGAAAGTCTAGGATGGAACTGCTGTGTTTCTTAAAAAAAAATAAACTTTGATTACCACTATTAAAGTAGTTGTTATATGTTTGTGTGATAAGGCTGTGGGCACACGATATTGAAAAAAGGAAAATCAGCAGTGATTCAGCATCACTGACTACACTGAAATAGCATTGATTCAATGTTGTGTCAGTGTTTTGTGCCTTCTGGGTTAATATTGGAGATGCAACACGACAAAACCAACATAGTGGCACGTGTGCCCAGCAAAGACTCAGATCAGCCTGGATGAACAAGGGTAGCACATAGTGCCCATTGACTACTGTTACGGGGGCATATAAATCATAGACATTAAACTTGAAGAGTAGACTTATGAAGCCTTCGAGTTTTTTGTTGTTGTTTTGTTTGTTTGTTAATCGCTGAATTAGAGCAGTTGCAGCTATACCCTTTCTGGATAAGATGTGAAGAGTTGTCTTGTACAAGTTAGTCTTTCTCTGACAGACGACTTTTGGGCTACCGGTCCGGTAGTCTTTAGAAGAAAAGTTTTACAGCCGATCAACCTTTTTTATTGGTCAAGGTAAGGCGAAGATCTCTATTCTTTTATAACGTAGAAGCACACCGGCGGTGCGTTGATTAAACACCTGCCGAGTGATTTTTCTTCGTAAAATTTAGCCTAGATTGAAACCCAGCGCAGGCGTGACCCAGGTAGATATTTTCACTGTAGGCGTAAAATATTATAAGACACATTTTATTTAAGAAATAGATCAGCTCTAGCAGTGAATTGTTGAGTAATAAGTCACTGTTTGGAGGTCAGTTGTAAAGTAGATCATATCACGAGCGCAGAGCGCGAGTGATATGTCTACTTACAACTGACCGACAGTGAATTAATACTCAACAATTCAATGCTAGAGCTGAACTATTTCGATTCTAACACTCAAAAACGCCGAAAAAGTATTCTTTTCATTCAAACTCTCCCAACCTTCCTACCACCGCGATCATGATCCCGCCAATATTCTTAACTGTATCTAAAGTAAATGTACGTTTTAATGGCGATTTTAGAAAGAAAAAGAGACGTAACATCGTCTTACGTCTCAAAACGTCACAAAATTACGTCAGTAATGCCAGTGACGTCAGCTATTAGACACACGCGCTCAGAAACAGTGAATTGTTGCAGATTGAAACACGGAAACTTCCCATTGCTATTATATGCGCACTGTGTTAGAATTAAGAAATAGATCAGCTCTAGCAGTGAATTGTTGAGTAATAATTCACTGTTTGGAGGTCAGTTGTAAAGTAGATCATATCACGAGCGCGGAGCGCGAGTGAAATATCTACTTACAATTGACCGACAAACAGTGAATTATTACTCAACAATTCAATGCTAGAGCTGAACTATTTCGATTCTAACGCTTAAAAACGCTGAAAAATTATTCTTTTCATTCAAACTCTCCCAACCTTCATGCCAGCGCGTTCATGCTCCCGCCAATATTCTTAACTGTATCTAACGTAAATGTACGTTATTATGGCGATTTGAAAAAAGAAAAAGAGACGTTACACCGTCTAACCATTCGGAACTCCTCGGCCAATTCCATGAATCAGACCTCGGGCGTATGTAAGGCGGAGCAATATACAGCAAAATCCAACATTTTGTTGTTCGGCCGAAAGTATACGCCGAAGCCGTAGATCTCTAGGTCTACGAATGAATTAATTCTCGACCTGCGACCTTTTACAGCTGTTGCACGGACATTCATTTAATGCTTTGCTGTTGTTAAAACAAAATAGTCAATTATTAATGACGAGACATTTGCTTCTTCTCATTTTATTATTTACTCGGTGCGACAGTGCGGCCATCTTTGTTTATATCGTTGTTCCTAACAACAGTCGTGTGACGTAAGTAGTCCCACGTCATACATCCGAGGTTGATTCACGGAATTGGCCGAGCGGTGTTCCGATTGACCGTCTAACGTCTCTAAATGTCACAAAATTACGTCAGTAATGCAAGTGACGTCAGTAATTAGATTCACCCGCCTCGAGACAGTGAATTGTTGCAGAATAAAACACGGTAACTTTCCATTGCTTCTATAGGCGCACTGTGTTAGAATAAAATTTTAAGTTGGGTTATGTCGCCCTGATACTTGTCACTGAGGTTGAATTTTGCAAATGGTGATTTTTGCTGTTTTTGCCATTTCTAGGATAGCCTAGTTTGTGGTAAAAATGACGCATTTTCTGGGAAAATTGTCAAAATAACAAAAACAGATCTTCAAAACATAAGGATTGGCCTGTTTAAAACTATCTTTATTTTTGCGATTACTGTATGAGTTTATTGTATAGGCAGAGGATCCTATATTTTGTTTTGCTTCTCTTTAAGTTTCATTTCTTATCGGCGAACCGCAGAAAAAATAGCAATTTGCATAATGATAGCTAGTAAATCATGGCTTCTCGTTGGAACTTGTAGCTCTCTAGCAACGAAAAGTGTCCAAGGCCAGGAAAAGGTCTATTCTTGTATTTGTTGCATGGACAAGGTTTTTTTTTTCTTATGAAGTTGAATGACGATAGCAGAGATAATTCTCTTAGTTTTTCTGCCATTTTTGCAAATTCATTTCCTTTTTGCTTCGGTTCCCTGGAAGACAAATCCTTTCCAAAAGTAGGTCAACTCTTCAAGGAAAGAATTTGCTCCTAGATGAGTAAATTCTTTCCTTTAAGAGCTGATCTCCATTGTGAAGAGAAGCAAAAAGAAAAAAATAGAGTTGCTCTCCTAATATATGAGTACACATTCATCTGAACTATCTGCAAACAGTAGATACTCAAACCAGTGTGTGAATTTATAAAGTCTAACTAGTTTTTCTGCCATTTATTTGCAAAAGGGAACGACCTAATTTATTTCCTTTTTGCTTCGGTTCCCTGGAAGAAAAGTGTTTCCAAAAATAGGTCAACTCTTGAAGGAAAGAATTTGCTTCTAGACGAGCAAATTCTTTCCTTTAAGAGCTGACCTCCATTGTGAAGAGAGGCAAAAAGAAACAAAATAGAGTTGTTCTCCCCATATAAGTGTACACATTCAACTGAACTATCTGCAAACACTTAACAGTAGGCAGTATGTGAATTTATAAAGTCTAACTACAGCCTTCATTTTTATATCCCCAGCATTATGCTGTTCTGTTCTGTTCTGTTCTCATAACGACGCTCCCCAAGTGGATCAGCGGTACGTAACCATATAGTTGCACAAACCTGGCAACTATGGTTACGTACCGCTGAGCCACACAGCAGCATTATGCTGAAGAGTATTCAGTTTTTGTCTTTCATCCATTCATCCATTAACTTTTTCAATTGTGTGCCCAATGAATACCTATCCCGCTCATCACGATATGACTCAGCCGATTGAAAGGGGCATAACATCAATGTCATCTGACTATCATGTGTAACACCGAAAGAACCTGTCCTAAGAATACACAACGTGGGCCTGGATCAGCCTGCGCATATACGCGGTCTGGTGAGGATATTCGCTGTCCGCTTGCAGAATCATGGTGCCAGAGGACAACAAACTCTGATCAGACTGCGTGGTTGCGCAGGCTGATCAGAGCTTTCGCTGACCGCACATACATGTATCTCAAAAATATTTTTATGCCCCCGCCATTTAAAATGGGGGGGCATATAGTATCACCGCTGACGTACGTACGAAATGGTTTCCGTTCAATATCTTTTGAAAGCATTGGTGTATTGAATTCATATTTCATACACGGGTATATAATCATAAAATACAGGTCAAGTTCGATGTTGGGTAAAATCCGGCTATTATTGTGGGAGTTATGGCCCTTTTTCGACTTCTGTTTCTATGAAAAAATGGTTTCCGTTCAATATCTTTTGAAAGCATTGGTGTATTGAATTCATATTTTATACACAGCTATATAATCATAAAATACAGGTCAAGTTTGATGTTGGGTAAAATCCGTCAATTATTGTTGGAGTTATGACCCTTTTTCGACTTCTGTTTCTATGAAGAAATGGTTTCCGTTCAATATCTTTTGAAAGCATTGGTGTATTGAATTCATATTTTATACACAGGTATATAATCATAAAATACAGGTCAAGTTAGATGTTTGGCAAAATCCGTCGATTATTGTGGGAGTTTTGGCCCTTTTTCGACTTTATTTTGTATGAAAAAATGGTTTCCGTTCGATATCTTTTGAAAGCATAGGTGTTTTGAATTCATATTTTATACACTGGTATATAATCATAAAATACAGGTCAAGTTTGATGTTGGGCAAAATCGGTCGATTATTGCGGGAGTTATGGCCCTTTTTCGACTTTATATTTTATGAAGAAATGGTTTCTGTTCGATATCTTTTAAAAGCATTGATGTATTGAATTCATATTTTATACACAGGTATATAATCATAAAATACAGGTCAAGTTCGATGTTGGGCAAAATCCGTCGATTATTGTGGGAGTTATGGCCCTTTTTCGACTTCATTTTGTATGAAAAACTGGTTTCTGTTCATTATCTTTTGAAAGCATTGGTATATTGAATTCATATTTTATACACAGGTATATAATCATAAAATACAGGTGATATTTAATGTTTGGTAAAATCCGTCAATTATTGTGGGAGTTATGGCCCTTTTTTCGACTTCATTTCATACAATAATGGTGTCCGTTTGTTAGATTTTGAAAAGTTACTTGTTTCCGGGCTATTTCATTTGGAAAGTTGCATGACATCCATTTCTGCGATAAGATACAGAATATCATCACATATCAGTCATGACACCCCCACATCCAAGCCCCCCCCCCCCCCCCCCCCCCCACCCCCACCTTCCTATGTACTTCTCAAGAAGCACAATACAGCTGCCCAAGGAAAACAATAAAACATGTACCACAGAAGTGTGCCTTTGTGAACCTAGTTATGTTACAAGTGCCTTTACCTTAAACAAGGCGCCATTTTACTTAGGGCACTAGGCGGGGGCATCCGTGTCGTATGGACACATTTCTAGTTATGATTTGGTATAATGAAGTGCATTTTGGTCAGGCATACTCAGATTCTTCCATGCTCGTTGCGCTGCTGATTTTTCATTTAGTGCCGGCTGAATTACACTGTTGTTTTCTATTTTAAATGTTTTTGTTTGCTAGATAGTGACATGCCGCCAGATGGAAGCTGTCTTGTCGTCATCTTTTCGTCTTATTTCATTACTGTCTTCGCATGTCTAAAACTTTTGTCCGTAAATGACTGCAATGACCGTCTTTGCCTAGCTGCTGATTTTGTCTAACCACCATAGTTGCCTTTTTTTTAACATGGTCAAAGATTCGTCATAGTCGCCAGTGACTGCTTGGATTTTTCTGCTATTTCACCGTCCTTGTGCAGGCGGTTCAATAAAATTCGGCAGCATCTCAAATGGTCTGTGTTCTTTTCATTTTCTTGCAAGGCCCACGACTCACACGGCACACAGAAACAGAAATATCAAAGAAGCGAGGTAGATGTACTTAGATACGGCACTTCTTTTTAATGTCCTCTATTATTATGTAACGGAGAGAGGAATGCCTCTTAAAATTATGGGGTTATGCTTCACGATAAAGTGTTACGACAAACGTGCGGACGGACGGGACGAAACCTATTACAATGTAACCCAGTCGCCTTCCGAGGGGGGTGAAATAATGGCGAGATGCTTGAGTGTGTGAGCAACTACATTCGCGAATATAAACGAAAGTAAATTAGTTGCGTACAAAAACCGCTTTAATATTCATTTTAGTTGATTTTTATACGCCCGTATGAAAAACGGGACGTATATTGTTATGGCGCTGGCGTCCGTCCGTCCGGCGTAAACTTTTCGTTTCCGGATAACTCCTCCTACAGTTTACATCCGATCGAGCTGAAACTTGGTATATAGTAAGACTATGAGGTGGACCAGCGCATATCGTTTCGAGGTTACGCTCCAATGATTTTTAACGGAGTTACAGCCCTTTACTTCGAATTTTTGTGGTGTTCGTTTCCGGACAACTCCTCCTACAGTTGTCATCCAATTAAGCTGAAAGTTTGTAAATAGTAAGACTACGATGGGGAGCAGCGCATATTTTACGGAAATTTTCCTCCGATGATTTTTAGCGGAGTTACGGCCCTTTGAAAAAACTCGTCTATGGCAGTTTTTATGGCAATTCTTTAGCATTCCATAACTTGGTTACTCTTTGGAATATCATGATGAAACTGTATACCAATATTTATGAGGTTAAGACAACGTGTCTCATACAAGAATGGTTACTCCCCTTGACGTAGATTTTGAGTTACCTCCCTTTGGTTATTTTGTCAGACTATATTTGTACACCTCATATCTAACTAACCCTTTGGACTATCGTGATGAAACTTGATAGTGATGTATATTAGGTTGACACAATATGTCACATATAAGAACAATTGCCTCCCCTTACTTATTTTTGGAATAACCTCCTTTTGAATATTTTCTAAGGCTATTCTTATGCAAGCGATAAGTAGGCAACCATATGGAATATCTTGAAAATTTATAGCAATGTGTATTCGGTTGAGGTTGTGTGTCTTATATAAGAATAATTATATATGGAGTTACATTCCTTTGATTAATTTCTACTGCAATTCTTGGGCAAGTCATTACTAGGTAACCGTATGGAATATCTTGACGAAACTTTATAGCAATGTGTATTAGGTTGAGACAGTATGTCTAATAAAAGAATAATTGCTTCCCCTTCCTTATTTATTTTTAGTTACATTCCTTTGATTACTTTTTTTAAGGCTTTCTTTTGAGAACCTTAATGTTTGGAATGTCTTGATAAACTTGATAGCAATGTAGACAAGGATGAAACGGTGCGAAAAAAAAACATTCACAAAAGGGCGTATATTGCCCCGCTTGCGGAGCTCTTGTTATGTTTAGGACTGCGCCACCCATACAAACAAACTCATCCATATGCAAACAAGCCAAGTCAAACAGATGATGGAAATGCCAAAGCACACTAGTATAGCATTCAACACAGGCAAAAGGCAACGTACATGGCAACGAAAATTTCTGACCTTAAAACTCTTCTTTTTTTCACATACAACTTAATTTAAATTTGAATCATCAATTTTTTCGGACCCGACTGTTAGACATCAAAGTAAGACAACATGCAGCTTTAATAGTATAAATACAGTGCACAAAAATATAAGTTTCTTTACCAGTTGCTTGTCATGGTCGTTGTACATCGACCATGACAACGAATTGGTGCAAAAAAAATCGTTATTTTTGTACTGTATTTAGACAAGACGGAATTTATTCGAAAAAAAACTGGCCTGACTAAGAAGCGTATCAAAATGTCGGGTCCGTATGAATGATAATTCGAAATTAAACTAAGCAGTATGCGAAAGAAATCGAGTTTATAGTCAGAATTTTCGTTGGCATGCATGTTGCCTTCGTTGCCTGTGTTGACTGTGTTGAATGCCAGACAGTGTGCTCAAGAGGATAAACAGAGCTTCGCTACAGATTAGACTATTTGACTATCAGAATTTCAGATAACGCCAACGTCTGTGACGTTTTGCCGTCATGACGACAAGCGGAAGTAGCGGCGTTACTAACGACGACGCTGGTAGTCAGCCATATTGCTCTGTTGAAACTGACACGGCCTGAATAACGCTGCAAACTTTTACTTAAATAACAAGAATAAAGAAATAATGTACAGGAAGCAATCACGGGTATCTTACGTAAGTAGCCTAGTAATTGGTTTAATGCTTTGGAATATGCACTATTTAGAATTTTAATGCAAAATAAATAATTTTATTATGGGCCTATCACTGTCAAAGCGGAATTTATTCTGTAGCCTATAAAATAAGTTCTGATTGAAGATTCTCTGGAAGCAAGATACACATCGAAGAAACGAAAATAGCAGACTCGGTTTAATTGAGTCTGTTCATGTGCAGTAATGTAATGTTGCAACACTACCTACGCCCCCTAGCACCAGCTATAAAGAAAAACAGAAGTGAAACTGTCAGAGAGTGGTTTTTCCCCCTTTCCCCCCGGAAAAATGGCTATAGGAAGGACGACTATATAGTGAATTGTCCGCACCTCATAGAGCCACTTTTCCCCCCCATAGTCCTTTTCCCCCCACCGGGAAATTCGTTATTAGTGAATTTTGCATGGCTGTTGGGATTTTGTGGAACGGAATGAAATGGAACGGAATGGAACAGAGACATTTCACGGAATTAATCGCATTAGAAATGTATCAGTACTTCAAGGGAGATAATAAATGTGATTAATTAAAAAAATCAATATGCAAATTTAGCAACCATATTTTTATAATAAACAATAACTACTAATTTAAGAAATGACAAGGGTGTGATTTCTTCTCATCGCAGATATTTATATACGTCACGACACATACGCATGCAAGCTTACAGGAAGATGTACGAACGGGTGTTTTGTCCAGTCATGTTTGATTTAGCAGGCAGTTTACTACACTGAAAATAATAATCTGACGTGTGTCCCGATGGGAGTCGAGCAAACGTCTCCTGCATGAAAAGCAAACACTAGTCCATGCACTCCGCTGCGCGGACGCACAGATGAACGTTTGTACAAACACAAAATTATACAAATTTATGCACACAACCACGTTCATTCACAACCGTTTTAGATTAACACGGAAAAGCAAAATGCCTGCATGTTTTCCCCAAAATAAAAATAAGACCGTGAGACTGATGGACACATGCATGCGGTTCTAGCATCTGTTATCTATCGATATTTTACGGACAGATTCTCGTGTTTCTGTTTCAGTTATGAACCTTACTATTATGACTGGAGAAGGAGCAGATACCACTATGTAGCGTGTTTTCCTGCAGTCATTTTACCAGGGGGGAAAATCCACTATGGAGGGGAAAAACGGCTATGCAAAAACACCTATAGTAGATTTTCCCCGGGGAAAATTGGCTATATAGTCATATTTCCGGGGGGAAATTCTACTATATAGCAATTTTTCCGGTGGGAAATTCTACTATGGAAAAATCATAGTCATTTTTCCGGGGGGAAAAACTACTAGGGGGGAAAAGCTACTCTCTGACAGAAACAACAACAGAAACAGGTCTACTCCTGAATAGTTGTTGGTTGTTGATGAAAGCTCTGTTGAGTGCACATATGACAAGCAAACAGTTCTCGAATCAGTGTTACTTCCACATTATATAATGGTTGGTATCGTAACTGTCCTAGTTACCGGAATGATATGGATTGGATTCATTCTAATTCCACATCGTGTCCTAAATACAAAACAGGAAAGGGGCATCTACAGCTAAGACGGACCTAAAACAGCAACGGCGAACATATATATCACGATTCTTCGCTTCAAACCGTCTGAAATGCTGGAGCAACAGAAGTAAAAAAATTGATCCCTAGTGGGCCCAAACAAAACAACTCATCAGGCCCCGCCAACTTAACCTTTATGCTTTATGCCGGAGCCTTCATTCAGTATTTTGTAAATTCTTAACTATGAGAAGGAATTCCTTTAATTTCCTCGGACCTACATGTAGGAACAAATGAAAAGGAAATCCAGTTTCTATGCGATGAAGCGCCTTTTATCGGACAGAATCTTGCCTTCATGGTGTGTGTGTGTAGAGGGGGGGGGGGGGCAATTCGAAGTCGAGAGCCCTTACCACTTCTGACTACTTGGTCATCAGAATGCCAAATAACGCCAACGTCTGTGACGTTTTGCCGTCATGACGACAAACGGAAGTAGCGGCGTTACTAACGACGACGTTGACAGTCGGCCATTTTTTTCTATTGCAACTGACACGGTCTGAATAACGCTGCAAACTTTTGCTTAAATAACAAGACTAAAGAAACAATGCACAGAAAGAAATCGCAAGTATCCGCGTAAGTAGACTAGTAATTGGTTAATGACTTTGAAATAACATACTATTTAGTATTATGCAAAATCAAACAGTTTTTATGCGACTATCACTGCCAAGGCTTGTATCATGCACAGGCGCTTGAAGTTCTGTCAAAAACGTCCAAGAAAGAACATAATTACTGACCTATAATAGATCCATTACCAATGTGGCTTTATCATAATGGGTGGGGTAATATGTTGACATTTTTGAGTACAGAACTTCAAGCGCCTATGTATCATGTATGAAGAAAGGCAGAAATAAAATCTATACGAGTGATTTTCTGGTATATTAACCGAAAAACTCTAACAATTAGCAAACAATTCTGAGCAAACAGTGCAGATCAAGAACATACCGCTCATAAAGGAGCAATCTGATCAGAATCTACATTGTTTGCCCTTCCACTTCGATATCGAACTTACCTCCTGGCAAACCAGCTGAGCACCTAGTAATTTCATTGCTTGCCGTTAAAAGGCGGCCCTTCTAGTTGTTTCATGTGTTGTGGTTGCTTGGTCTGTTTTGATATATGGTTTGTTATGTTAAGGCTAACGCTAACATTAAAATCCATAAGTGTCTAATTGCAACACGCAACATATCGCTACTGGGAACAGAGCTTTTCGTAAGCCTGTTCTGTGGACGGTGGCTGTTTTTGTTGGGTTGAACAACTGGGTGTCTGATGAAGCAAGGCAGAACGAACCCCCATTCATTACTGGCCGTTCCAAGGCGGGCCATACACCAGTTCTGTTTTGGTTCTTGGTTGTTTTATGTGTTGTTTGTTGCCATGTCTGATATTGACATATTGTTTGCGATGGTAAGGCTAGCCCGTTGACCACCTACACACCAACATGGGAAATGGCTTTTCTCATGGGTGCCACTGGTGTTGTCTTTGGTGATGACAACCCATCCAAAATACGAAAAATGCCCCATACCACAATCATTGCAAGTCCGAACTCCGCACCTGCTGAAACCCAAAATGGACCCATTGTTAGTCCGAACTCCGACACTATCAAACCTACAAAGGGCTCATTTTTAGTCCGAACTCCGAACCTGCCGAACCCAACATGGACCCACAGTTAGTCCGAACTCCGAACCTGCCGAACCCAACATGGACCCACAGTTAGTCCGAACTCCGAACTTGCCGAACCCAACATGGACCCACAGTTAGTCCGAACTCCAAACCTACCGTACCGACACACGACCCATTCTTAGTCCGAACTCCGAACCTACCGTATCGACACACGACCCATTCTTAGTCCGAACTCCAAACATGCCGAACCCAACATGGACCCCCACAGTTAGTCCGAACTGAACCAACAAACAACCCATTCTTAGTCCGAACTCCGAATCTGCCGAACTCATGAAAGACCTGTTTCTTTATTCCGAACTCCGAATCTTTACGCCGAACTTTGGGTCAAAACACAATCCTGGACCATCTTGGAACAAAGGGCGAGGGTTGGTCGATCACAAACAGGTTAAGCTTCCCAATAATTTTATCACTGCACCCCTCCCCCCCCCCCCCCCTCCCCCCAGCTCCCAGTAAATTCACTGCCGGCCGTCCCATGGCGGCAGTCCTGTTTTCCTACTTTCTCTAGCTGGTATACCATTAGAGTACATGACCATATCCTTTTTAGATATCGAAGTACAATCTTGAAATATCTGTGCTTATTAGGGGAGCGGGGGTATGGCGAGGTGGGGGGAGGTGGGGGGGAGGGGTTCTGTTTCTGAAATATACACTGTTTCTACTGAATAATACATTTGTGTAAATTCGTAAAGTTCTTCGGTAAGGAATTCCTTTGATTCCCTAGGGCCTAGGCCTATATGTAGGAGCAAATTATAAAGAAATACAGACTACAACAGAAGGAGAGTTATGACGGTTTCTATGCGATGAAGCGCATTTATTCGGACAGAATCTGTCCTCCACCAGGGGCGGGATGGGGGAGGGGCTCAAAGCCGGGAGCCTTAACCACTTCTGTCTACTTGGCCGTCAGAATGCCAGATAAACGCCAACTTCTGTGACGTTTTGCCGTCATGACGACAAACGGAAGTAACGGCGTTACTAACGACGACATCGAAAGTCAGCCATTTTGCTCTTTTGCAACTGACACGGTCTGAATAACGCTGCAAAATTTTACTCAAATAACAAGAATAAAATAATAATGTACAGGAAGAAAACACAAGCCGCGTAAGTAGACCTAATGAAATGACCTATAGACTGCGTCAAGTATAATGGGTTTTGAGGGTCTTTTGAGCATAGAACTTCAAGCGCCTGTGGTATAAAGAAATACAGAAATCAAATCATATCAGTAATTTTCACGTTTATTTTGTAAAGAAGATAACTGAAAAAAAACTCTAACAATTAGCACACAGATCTGATCAAACAGTGCAGACCAAGAACAGACTGCTCCTGAAGAAGCAGTCTGATCAGAATCTACATTGTTTGCCCTCCCATCTCCATCTCGAACTTAGGGCAAACCGGTAAAGCCACCCAGTAATTTCATTGCTGGCCGTCAAAACTTAGTTGTTTCATGAGTTGTTTGTTGCTTGGTCTGTTTTTATATATGGTTTGTTATGATAAGGCTAGCTCATACAATCAGTAAAAATGGATGTTAACTGTTTTTCGTATAATTTTTTCTTATTGTTAGGGTGGGTCCTTTTCGAAAGTCTGTTTTGTGGGCGGTGGTTGTTTTCTTGTTGGGTTTAACTAGGTTAGACTTTTGTCAGCCGAAGATGTTAGTTTTTTTTCTTTTTATTTATTTTTTTTTTAACTGACTGTGATATTTAAACAATCATATCAATATGAGGGGTAGAAATTTATGGTAAACTTTTTCTGACTTCAATTTGTTGCAGAAATTTGACAAATTTAGTCAGATTTGTTACACTCGGGACATTTTTTCACCAAACCTTATTCAAGTGCTCACCATGCATGCAATATCAAAATTAAAGACAAAACAATATGTTTATCTGACGGCCCAATAATGTAACTTTTAATTAAATGATAATACATATCTATAAAAACAGTCATTTTAATCATGCAAAGAGGTAAAGGTACAATTTTAGTAAAAATGTCACACTTTTTGCGTTACACTCGGGACAAAATTGACCCTTTTTTGAGCCATCATTTTTTAAGTATTAAAGCTACGAAAGTAAAACTTTGCACCTCTTTTAAGACCATTCCAATGCATACTCTGACAATAGATAAAGTGTATAAAAAGCTTTCATTCATCAGATATCTCAAGGAAACGAAAAAGACTCATTTTTTTTAAAATCACCCAGTAGCCTTACTGGTAATTTCATTGATGTGCTGACCCCACTCGAGGTCATCCGTAATTTCAACTCCTAAATATTTGGCTGACGATACATTCTCTAGGACTTGGTTATGCAATGTATAACCATGGATTATTTGCTTTGGAGGGGGGTGCCTAGTCACCCTCATAGAGTGACATTTGGCAACATTAAATTTCATGAGCCATGCCTCTTCCCAAAGTGCCAATTTATCTAAATCATCTTGGAGTATCTGTTGGTCTTCGGGCCGTCTAATATTTCTATAGAGTACACAGTCATCAGCAAAAAGGCGGACTGTGGAGCTTATGTTGTCTGGCAGGTCATTAATAAAGATTAAGAACAGGATGGGCCCTAAAACAGAACCCTGGGGGACACCAGACAACACGGGGAGAGGGTCTGAACAGACACCATCCAGAACAACTTTTTGTGTCCTTCCAGATAGCCAGGCTGAGATCCACCGGAGGATATCATTTCGGATACCATAATACTCCAGTTTATAAATCAATCGTCTATGGGGGACCTTATCAAAAGCCTTGGCAAAGTCCATAATAATGAGGTCTGTTTGTTTGTGACCTTTATTATTGGCTCTGTCTAGGTTTGCCTGCAAATCATGAATGAACTGGACCAGTTGAGTCTCGCATGACCTACCACTTCTGAAGCCATGCTGAGACTCAACTAAAATCTTATGGTCCGATAGATGTTGCATGATTTTGCTCACGAGAATGTGCTCAAGAGACTTACAACAGATACAAGTCAAGGAGACCGGCCTGTAATTGGCAGGGTCATATTTTTCTCCCTTTTTGTAAATAGGAGCCACATTAGCTTGCAGCCAGTCATCTGGTACTCTAGACTGGGCCAAGGACTGGTTGAAAATGCAGGCAAGGACCGGGGCAATTTCAGCACTGCATTCTTTTAACACACGTGCACTTAGGTCGTCTGGACCTGAAGATTTATGGGGGTTAAGACGGTCTAGTAGTTTTTTGACCCCTTTAGGGTCAATGTATAAGTCTTCAATATCTGGGTAGGGGGTTGGTCCTTTCGATGGGGGTCACCTACTTGTTCCCGGGTGTATACAGACTCGAACTGTCTGTTAAATATGTCTGCTTTGTCCTTATTAGCAGTTTTCAACATGCCATTTTCCCTTAAACAGGCCACACCCGTGGAATCCTTTCTTAAGTTTTTCATAAAGGACCAAAATTTTTTCAGCCGATCATTTTGGATACAGTCTTCTATATTAGTGGCTGTATCTGAGGGATTGAAGATATCAGAAACATACCTCCAATAGGCATCACGCATTTCTTTTTGGACATGAGCTCTGAGTCGTTTATAAGGACTCTTCAGGGACTCGTTATCTGCCCTGCGAGCTTTGTGGTACAATTTTTCTTTTTTCCTAATCAATGCCCTAATGCGTGCATCTATCCATGGATAGCCAAGTTTTCCTTTCGTCATTTTAGAAGGAATAAACTTGTTTACTGCATTTAGTAAGACCGTCTTAAACTCAATCCACATCTCATTAACATCAACGTGAGCAAAGTTCTGCGACATGAAACGGTCTGCAAAGGCAAGCATATGGTCTCTAAGACCTTGCATATCAGCCCGTTTGTACAAGAAAACTTTCCGTGGTGACTGAAGGACCCTTTTCGCTTTTATGTCATATTCCACCAAGACAATATCATGGTCAGCTCGACCAATTGGTGGCATACCCTTAATTCTTGTGACAGGGGTGGGGTTGTTAGTCAAAAGGATATCTAGGGTCCTTTCTTGTCTTGTTGGGATATCAACCATTTGAGAGAGGCAGTGCTCCTGAACAATGTTTACTAATTGGGACTGCACCTGCCTTTTGGGCATTCCCAGGGGTACATATAACTTATTCCAATCAATGCCCCCACAAATCCCCAATTGAAGTCACCTCCAAGAAGGACATGAGAGTTTTTACATGACATGATTCGTCCTAGAGAGGCATTTAGATGATCCAAATACTCTGGATCAATGATATCTGGAGGTCGGTAGAAGGAGCCAAGATACAAAGTTTTACAGCCAACAATTTGAAGTTTAACCCAAACAAGTTCACACTCAGTCTCAAGTTCTGGTACCTCAATACAAACCAAATCCTTTTTAAAACAAACAAAAACTCCCCCATGAGCATCACCCGCCCGGTCTTTCCTAATGGCATCATACCCATTAAGGAATATTTCTGAGTTGGCGATGTCTGGAGAGAGCCAAGATTCACAACCCAAGATAATGCCAGGTTTGGCTGTATCGACAATGGTCTGAAGTTCAGGTTTCTTATTTTTAATCGACTGACAATTCATAATCAGGATTCGAAGTGGATGATTTAAGACAGACTTCTTGCCTGGCTTGGGTTTTGATTGTTGCAGACCAACTGGGGAAGAAGTAGCTGTTGGTGTGCCTAGATCAGTAGGAATTGGACTGTCAGGGATTGAGAGGGAATCAAAACGATTACTCGTATCAATCAGGCCTAATGTGTCAAACAAAGAAGTTGAGAAGTTTGGCATGCCACAGTTCAGGCATTCCCATGCCAAACTCCTATCCAGTGACTGATTATAAATTGAATACATATTGGAATCCATACCCTGACAGTCAATGTGATACCACTTATTACATGTGTCACAAACTATAGCCCGGTCGTCCCAACCAACACTGGCCTCACATACATGATACACCGCATGGGAAATGTGATGAACTAAGGGATGTAGGACCAGGATTGAGTTCAGTATCCCATGAATTGCAAATAATGATGAAGAACAGGTACAAGTAGATCAATTTTCTAGGGGATTTCTGAAAATCCTTGAACCTTCTCATATTATTCCACAAACATGATCCCATCAAGTGTGGCAGATTATCAAACATCTGTAATTCACAGTAGGACTTACCACTGTAACTCAGCTTCACTGGGAATAAGTGAAAACTGTCAGAATGCGAGTCCTTCTCACCAAAACAAGCACGAATCTTGAAGGCCACAAAGACTGCACTGAAAAGCAATGAAAATACCCACTGCTTCATGACTAGTTCTGTCAAAGAAGCATATAGACACAATTATTATTAATACGTCAGACTATACTGTCTAGCACCTCAAATTGGACAAATATCTGTCCAAATCGCTGGTCACGAAAACCTATTACATTCCAACCGGAAGTATATGACAATGACAATGACAATGACAATGACAATGGATTTATTCCAATTAAGGGCCCATGAAGGGCAATAAATCAAAGGAGAACATTCTCCATACAATGATTAAACATTATTAGAATGACAAAAATACACATATACTATAAAGACAACACAGACTACAATTGTAATCACTCAGCGGAGAGCATGCAGAGATACCTCAGTGTATACCTATGGAAATATGGAAATATGATATAGAAGCCATATTTGAACGATGGCTTATGGGAAGGGAATTCTTACCACCAGGGAAAAACACAAAAATTCTGTAGAAAACACCTGGGAATATTCAAATTCTCACACGAACACCTTTAGAAGTTACTCTTGTAAATAAATGCTGGATAACTTCGTCAGAAAATCACTAAAAAGTCACTAAAATAAATCCAATCGGTTTCCGGAAAAACGGAAGCGTCCGAAGTTGACGCATGCGCCACACCTCTCAAGGATATGATAAGGCTAACCCATACGTTAAGAAATGAAAATCGGTAAAAATGGATGTTAACTATTTTTCGTATAATTTGTTCTTATTGTTAGGGTGGGTCCTTTTCGAAAGTCTGTTTTATGGGCGGTGGTTGTTTTTTTTTTTTTTTTTTTTTTTTTTTTGTTGGGTTTAACAAGTAGGTTAGACTTTTGTCAGCCGAAGATGTAGTAACTTCTTATTGCCGCTAGAGGCGCTCTTTCGGTCACAGAGGTCACAAAGAAAAAATGAAATAAACAATGCGAACCGGAAGTGCAGCTAAATATCTTGTTTTGCATGATTTTTTAATGGATTTTCTGATTTAGACTATTTTATATCTAGCGGGAGTATCTGCAGGTAAGTGCCAGATAAATATTACGCTTGAATTCTGCGAGTTTGAAAATTTAAATTTTGTCATGATAAGTTCCAATGCATTCCAAGGTCACTGCCATGTGCAATTTACTGTATTGAAAGCATTTCCTAAAGATTCTGAACAATTCAGGCTGGCGCAAAGAAGCGCAGTGCACTTGTTTTCTGACTGTTTTGCAGCTGATTTTATGAATGGAAGGTGGGGTCACAACCTAGTAGTAACAAGCATAGTCTGTTTCAAACGTAACATGTGATGGAAATAACTAAAAAAAATGCATGAAGAAACCGACAGACCGGAATTGAGTAAAACAGACTATAGGTTAGAGGCTATAAATTTCATTGAGGAAATTGCTTTGTTTTCATATTATAGTATTTTCATGTTTACTTTGTTTATACAGTTAACTAAGGGAACATATTTTTGATAACTGCTTTGAATTAATGGTTTTCTTTCTATTCTTAGTTAATGTGAAGGTTAAACTATATCACCAGTAGTCTATTTTTAGCCATAGTCGCTGTTTCTAATTCCTGTTAGAGTCTCTAGAAGATGTTTGATTTTTTCTTTTTCTTTGCCCCTCTCTGATACTTTCGAACCTGACTCAACATCTTCGCCAGGAGTATATTTTAGAGAGAAGTAAAAGTTGTAAAATATGAGTATAGGGTTAAGAGAATTTCTAACATCTTCGACTGAAATCAGTCTACAACTGGGTGTCTGATGAACCAAAGCAGAACAAAGGGCGAGGGTTGGTCGACCACAAACCGGTTTAGACCCCCCTATTTTCACATTACTGCCCCCGCCCCCGCCCCCCAGTAATTGCATTGCTGGCCGTCCCAACGCGGTAGTTCTGTTTTGATTTTTCTTGGTTGTATTTTGTGTTGTTGATATCATGTCTGTTATTGATATATTGTTTGTGACCGTTGACCTCCAACATGGGAAATGGCTGTTCGCTGGTGTTGTCTTTGATGGTGACAAATTTTGTGTTGATCCTTTCCCATGGTGTCTTGGACGGGATCTGGGATTGAATTGTGTCGGTTCCTGAGAATTTTCTACTTACTTTAGCTGGTATACCACTAGAGTGCATGGTCAAATCTTTTTTATACGCCCGTTTTGAAAAAACGGACGTATTATGTCGTGGCGTTGTCCGTCCGTCCGTCCGTCTGTCCGTCCGTCCGTCCGTCCGTCCGTAAACATTCTTGTGCGCGCCATAACTCAGTAACCATTTGGGATATCTTCATGAAATTTGGTAGGCATATGTATTAGGTTGGGGGAACGTGTCGCGTACAAGAATGGTTGCTCCCCCTTCCTTAGTTTCCAAGTTATGCCCCTTTGATTAATTTTTCCCTGCAAGTCTTGTGCGCGCCATAACTAGATAACCGTTTGGGATATCTTCATGAAACTTCATAGCAATGTGTATGGAGTCCCAACGGTGTGTCGCGTTCAAAAATGGCTGCTCTACCTTTTTTCGTCTTAGAATTAATCCCTTTCATTAATCTTATATTGGCTATTTTGTGTATATTACAATATTTTTTCAGGGGAGGATAGTAGAACAAAAAATGGTTCATCTAGTATAATTAGGTTAACTCCCTTGTTCAACCTTTACAAGCAATTAACTTAAACAACATTTTTTGATGCGTTAAATATCTAAATAATGTTGCAGTCATTATACCCCCGTTTTGAAAAAGTGGGGGTATACAGGTTTACATCTGTCTGTCTGTCCTTCCGTCTGTCCATCTGTCCTTCCGTCCCCTTTTAATCAAATTTTTCATCAAAGATTTCTTCACAACCATACAAGCTAGACTGGTCGAATTTGGCATAAAGGTTGATGACGACATGTTGTACTGTGGGATTGAGAACCAGCCTTCTCCTGCTTTTTCTTCCCTGTATTTGTCCAATTTTCTTTCTTTCCATACTTTGAATAATGAAATTTTACGTCAAAGATTTCTCTACAACCATGCAAGCTAGAGTAGTCATACTTGGTATGCAGGTTGATGACCTGTTGTATCGTGGGATTGAGAACAGCCTTCTCCTGCTTATTCTTCCCTGTATTTGTCCAATATTCTTTCTTTCCACACTTTGAATAAAAAAATTTTTCGTCAACGATTTCTCCACAACCTTGCAAGCTAGAGTAGTCATATTTGGTATGCAGGTTAATAATTGCTTACTGTATCGTGGGATTGAGAACCAGCCTTCTCCTCTTTTTCTTCCCTGTATTTGTCCGATTTTCTTTCTCTCTTTACTTTGAATAATGTAATTTTTTGTAACAGATTTCACAGCAACCTTTCATATTTGGGCATGGAAACAATGATTTCGCTCTCTCTCTCTCTCTATGCTTTTTGTTACGAAAATAACACCATTTGATGTAAGCAGTTAAGCGGGGGTATAGTCGAATTTGCCAACAGTTCTACTTAATTATAGAGTTGTTGCCTCTGTTTGTCTGCCTGTGTATCCTTTCGTAAACAATTTTGTTCATTCTGCAACTCCTTTAGGACATTGAAACGGGCGTATTATGCGCCGCTTGCGAAGCCCTTGTTAGATATCGAAATACAGTCTTGATATATCTGTGCTCTTGGGGGAGAGGGGGCGTGGGGAATGGGGGAAAGGGGTTCTGTTTCTATTTAATAATACATTTTTGTAGATTCGTAACTTCGGGAAGTATGAGATTCCCGTAGGCCTAAATGTAGGAACAAATTAAAAAACAAATATAGAATACAACCACAGGAGCTCGAAGTTCTAGCTAAGAAACGTGTCTAAACCTTGTCATCCAAAGTGCCCAATACAACACTGTACAATAATATTTTAAATGACATATGGTCTTTACGATTTTTGACATTTTGAAGAGTCTTGCGGTCTAAACTTCAAGCGCCTGTGAATACAACTGAAGGAGGGTTGTGACGGCTTCTATGCGGTGAGGAGCCTTTTATTCGGACAGAATCTCGCCTCCACCAGGGGAGATCGAAGTCGAGAGCCCTAGCCACTTCTTATTGGCCATCAGCAATCCAGATGACGCCAACGTCTGTGACGTTTTGCCGTCATGACGACAAACGGAAGTAACGGCGTTACTAACGACGACGTCGACAGTCAGCCATTTTGTTCTGTTGCAACTGTCACGGTCAGAATAACGCTGCAAACTTTTGCTAAAATAACAAGAATAAAGAAATAATGTACAGAAAGAAATCGTAAGTATCCGCGTAAGTGGACTAGTAATTGTTTTAGCACTTTAGAATTACACACTTTTAGTATTTTAATGCAAAATTTATCATGCGACTTTCACTGTCAATGCCTGTATGAGAGAATACAAATATCAAATCTACTCCAAGATGCCCCGGTAGCTCAGTCGGTAGCTACATACCTCTGCCGCACAGGTTCAAATCCGGCTGAATGCATTAGCGCTGGCAAGTATGAATGGTTGGCTGCTACCTTCGGGGTTAAGGAGGTTGCACAGCCCTTGAACTAGCTCCTTTACAGCTGAGAACTACCCCTGACTTTCTTCCATCGCGGAAAAGTCCTGAGGTACAGTGTGCAGATGTGATCGGATCAGAATATGAAGTGAAAAGGAAAGCAAAATTGTTGACCTGTTTCGTATACTAATGACACGCATACAGATCTTGAACCTGTTGAACTTCCGCCTCGTACCCGCGACCCCGTGATACAAAGTCGGGAGGGCGAACCACTCGGCCGCAGAAAGTACCTACACCACTTGTAAGATAATTCTAGAAGATAGAAATATAACTCTTTCACAAGTAGGTGGTGACAAAGCTAGCTTTAACAAAACAGAAATACTTTCAAATTGACCCACCCGATCTTGGCCACAAAAATGAGGACTCGACAGAAACAGAGGTACTGAAACTCTAGAGCAAGAGACACAAATTAGTTTAATTCCGGAACACCCGTCCAAAAGCGGGAAAGCATCAAGCGCCTATCAGTTATTTATAATAGCTTTAAGGCGGAGCCGTCTGATGGTTAAATTTGTGGTCCGACCCTGGTTCAGCTTTACTTCCGACCTTCAATGTAACGAGTTACTGCCTCTTTATAGCAAAAAAAAATCCTTCCGTGATTTTCAGGTTTTTCCTGTAAATATACCTTAAAAATTCTATTAGGACACAAAGATCTGAGCAAACAGAGTAGACCAAGCTCAGACTGTTTTTGAAGGAGCTGTCTGATCAGGGTCTACACTGTTTGTCACCCTGTCTGCATCTTTTATACACATATTTGCACTATAGTGCCAAACAGTCCATTTTAGGACAGGTACAAAAAAATAATGAGCCGCGACACGAGAAAACCAACAAAGTGGTCGTGCGCCCAGTGCAGACTCAGATCAGCCTGGGCATCCGAAAAGTTTGATCAGACTCTTTGCTAAGCGCTTAAAGGGTAGCTAAGGGTCTAAGCTACCTCCATGCGGACAGCAAAGACTCTGATCAGACTGGGCGGATGCCCAGGCTGATCTGAGTCTGCGCTGGACGCACAACCACTTTGTTGGTTTTTTATCGTGTCGCGGGTCAAATAATTTAGGTTACGGTCATTCAAGTTTTTGTCTTCATTTCAGCTATAATAGAGTCAATTGGTCCAGAGCAGCTCTCCCTTCTACAGCCGGGATTTCAGTAGGGGGCAGAGGTGAGAATCACTCAGCCCATGTTCAAAACACTTTCTAGACTGTTTCAAACCCTTCGTGACTGCACCTCGCAGCATATGCTAAGTCATAATAGTGTTTTGTCGCATATACAATTTATTTATGCTCCAGGGACTCTAACAAATGAAATATAATAAAATTTCCTTTTAAAAGGAAGGCTTGCACAGCTAAGACAGTGAAATTTTCATGAGTTGTTATTGAAGTGAACCCGATTGTTAGTGCACTTTCTGTTGCTAACTTTTATTTAGCAAAGTATTTAATTTCTAACTTATTGAATGGTGGTATTATCCACGGATGTAAGGTAAAAACAAGTGTAGAATTTATTTGAAAAACAAATTGAAGAAATATTTAAACACACACACACACACACACACAACAAAAAAAAACAACAACAGCTTTCCAAGTTTTTGGCGGCCGTTTTAGACATGTCTCAAGGAAAATAACTATATGGACCTTTTTCAAGTCTTTTCTTCACGGCTGTTGAGTCACATTTAGTCTGAATCAAAATTTGAGGAAAGGCTGTTTCAAACCCATGTCTATGGAATCTTGGCACATCTGAACTTGGCATCGAAAGAAGACAGTAAATTCATATTTACTGAAGTTTACTTTTGGTTTAAGTGGCATCAGTGGCAGTGACTGGAACAAAATTTTGACACTCTGTGAAGAAAATGCATGCTGCTGTTGTTTGGGACAATAACTTGCTCTACACCATTTGGGAACAACAAAGCCCGGAACCCATTGCCTTCGTATTTCCATGAACCCCCGACAAATGAAATTTATCTTATATATATTTATGCTATGTTTTTACATCAATTTTGTTACTCATTCGTGAAGTTCTGACTAATTTAACGAAGGACGAAAAATAATTATTAAGGTGAGGTGGGAGTAATTCAGCGCCGCCGTGCGGCAGTTTCCGTCACTACGCTACGTAATGACGTCGAACGTTCCATTAGATAAAAACAAGATGGCGTCAACGTTAGCCGCTTCTGTGATCACTTCATGGTCTGCTTACAAAATGCAAGGAGGCTGAGCGGTGGGCGAAATTTAAAGGAAGTAGAAAGTGCCGTAGAGGATAAACTGAAAAAGATAGTTAGTTTCCCGTGCGGAAGACAACTTGTGGGATATTTGACAGCTTCTTAACAGTTTATGAGACGGAGTTCGCAGCTTTTGAGAAGAAACTGAAAAAATATAGCTGTTTTCTGACAGTTCCTCGTTAGTTTGTTAGATGGAGTTCGCAGCTGTTGAGTTGCAATAACAAAGCCTCGTGAAAATGAATCCAGAATCGTACAATGAATAGTCAGATCACTGTCTACACTTCCACCACGTACTTAGCTGTTAACATGGTAGCAGCCATAGACAGTCGTTATCATACCACCCACACTTTAAATACTAATCAGCAAAAGCTATGCCAAATTTCAGTTATATCAAAAATTATTAGACTGTCCCTAGCATTTAAACACCGCCAGGCAGCCTTATCAACGTCGACGCAATGTCGTCAGAATCTTTTGTCGACGTTGATACGATAATTCAACATCTGTTCTGTCAATAAGCTAAAAACAATGTGGCGTTTCTTTTTCCTTGCCTTTCTTTCACTTTTCTGTTTTTCATTTCTTATTTCTGTTTGAAGTGTATATCAAAGTATCTCCTGGACGCTAAAATGAATCGAAGCTGCCTACAATTTTTACAGAGAGAGAGAGAGAGAGAGAGATAGAGAGAGAAAGAGAGAGAGTCGGCGAAGTCCAGTCGTTGGACCGCTAGGTTACCTTGCAGAATATATTAGGCCCTTTCTTGGGTCGGGTCAGGAACTGGAATACTTGACGCGCTTACGCTGTGCAAAAGCCAAGTGGACAAGGGAATTGTTCAAATGTCATAACACGTGGAAGCCCGCCCCAACTTGGGTGCCCGTCAACTGTCTCGGGTGCCCGTCAGCTGTATGGGAGGGCATAATGGCAATGCTTTCGATTTTTTAAAATAAAAATACTTAGTTAAGACGGATTATGCAGAGATTTAGAGAAACGTATTACATCTGCCTTCATCCTGCACTTTCCAGACAATGACAATCATGAGTGATGAAAGTTCCAGACAAATTTTGCCGGTAGCCTACAAAAAGCGATAGTTGATATGTGGCGCGAAAAGTTAAGTAACGTAAACGTCACCATGCGCAACGTCAACATTTCAGTCTAAAGAGACGGCAGGCCGGGCATTTAATGCACTTTAACTCGAAAGTTAAGTCGGCGACCTACTATTTTTATTGTTTTAATGTGAACTTCTATCATTGGGTGATACTGTGTTAGTTTTTGAAGAAAAAAATGTGTTTTGTTTTCTCAGAATGAAGGTTTTTATCCAAGAGGTAAGAGCAAAAAAGTGCATTTTCCATAGAACGCCATTATAACGTCGGGTCGTAAAAGTGGAAATATTGACGTTTTCGAGGTCAGATGTCTTAAAAACGACATCGGCGACCCCCCTTTTTTATTACATTTTCTGAAAGAGGGACTGAAAATGTACAATATAAGGAAGTATGAATAAAATCATGTGTTTTGTCAATTACTCCCACCTCACCTTAACCAACGTGTTTGGTAATGATGTACAGCAGCCGTCACTATGACATGACATATATCAAAGTTACGTCGGCCAATCATCTATCTGAATTATCCGTGGCGTTGCTTACACGTAAGATTGCACGAATGTGTGTTGTTCGTGGATGTATGAACAACGTCAGGTTCATCTAAGGAAATCGCCGAAGAGTGTAAATATTTCTCTGTACATTTGTATAGCTGAAGTAAGAAGGCAACATTAGAGAGTGTTATAAAAGCAAGAAAAGGTCCACACAATCCCCACCCGCACCTACTATAATCCAAAATCCAGATCAGCCAACTCCGGCATAAGCGCAGTCTGGTCAGTCTAGCATCAGCATGAAAGATGAAGAATATATATATGCCGAAAAAGACAGATCCAACGAATGCATCGGCGCTGGACAGTGTGCCGGCTGCTCTGACTAGTCAGATTATTTTTCGCGACGCCGCTGCATGATTTTTTGGAAAAGCTAATGCTTTGCGCTAAGCTATATATAAACACTGTTTCTTATACTAGTTTTGGTTTATTTCTTAGGAAGCAAAGCCAAATACTTTGCATTGCATTCAGAGTTTCATTTTTTATGCAATCAGTATATAAAAAGCAAAAGAAATGTGGCCAAGTTTAAGGCACTTTTAAAAGAAAAACGTGCTTTTTAACGGAAATATTAAAAAAAAAAAGTACATGTACTATCAAAAATAGAATGTTATTTTTAGCAGATGAGGCAAACTTCGGATATGGATAAAAATAGACAAAATCGGACAAGGTCTTTGTTTATGTCTGTGAAGAAAGTAATAAAGAAATGCTGTCTCAAACCGACCGGAACGAACGTTTTGTTTGTTATGTCTGTGAAGAAAATAATGAAGAAATGCTGTCTCAAATCGGAACGAACTTTCCGATCTCTTTTGCTTAATTGCGGCCATAGAACGAATCGTTGCAGTACACACTCTCCTGGTATTTTCCGACTAAGCGTGACGTATCGCTTCTTCCGAAAATAACTCGGTATTACTAAACCACTTGAATACTGGCTTGCGCTCGAAAGCGCAAGCCAAAAACTCAGATGATGCTCTAACAACTGAAATTGAAAACTTAAGTCTAAGCAAAGATGCAGGCTAATTTCAGTGTTTACACTGCGACATGTTTTAAGGAGCAACTGCCAGAGAGTAACCTTTCCCACAAGAGTTCACCGGCCCCCACCCCTTTCCGGTAAAAATGCAATGATATTTTTCATCATCATAGAATCCTGTCCCGCTCCACCCCCACCCACACACAGCCCCGCATAAATTACTAAATAGTGTAGAATTTCCCTCAGGAAAAATAGCGTAAATAGTTGAATTGCAAACAACATAGATCCGGACGGGCGGCTCATAATTACTGGGCTCATAAGGTTGCCGCTTCATCTGGGTCTATATTGTTTTCCATCTTGTTTTTGACTTCGTAATATGATATAGCTTGGATAAAACATTTTTATTCTTAATTTTGCAGACGTAAAATCTGTCGTCTGCTTTGTGGTGGTTTAAGGGCTACGTAAATGTTGACATTTCGTTACAGCTGCCAAGAGATCAAGATACGAGGTTTCTAGTGATGAAGATGATTTTTTGGATTACGGTGAGTGCACGTGTTATATACATTAACCCTTCTTAGACTGGAAACCCGTTTTCGGGGACAAATGCAAATAGAGAAGACCCAGTTCAGACACCGAAGAACGTCTGATAATGGTCTTCACTGTCTGCTTTTAGGAATTTTTACGCCAAATACGATAAAAATGGAAATATCCGCCAGAACTATTTCAGAAAAGAAAAATGGTACAAGTATTCATTTCAATCTAAGAAAAGTCATACTCACGTCTATATTAAAAAATAACAGAGTTGTACACATTTAAAGTTCCGAACCTATGAGTTGCCATTTTGAATTCGAAAAGAAAATTCAATGGCCCGCCGTGGATATTTTTACGAAGGCCTTTGTCCAGATTCAGTGTCCATTTGCCTCCCCGCTGGGCACAAAAAGTACGCTGAGGAGGAGGGTTGATTCAACGCCATAACATAGAATCATCGTTGCATCAACATTGATTCAATGTTGGTTCAACGTTGTGTGCTGCCTGCTGGGCTCTTGTTTACTTTTCTCAAATATTCTTTATGACCGATAATTTCTTCTGTATTTTCATAGTACATTTCTGTTCTTTTGTTCTCTTTTTAGCTCCTCGGCAAAAGCAGTCAGCTCTTGATAGTGAGGGCAATGAAACAATTAGCCTCTACTACAGCTCCTCTGACTCGGATGACGATGATGAGATCAAGATAACCACATTCGCAGTTCAAATCCCTCCAGGTACTATTTCAAAAGAATAATCGAGCCGCAACACGACAAAACCAACAAACTGACGTGTGCGCCCAGCGAAGACTTCGATCATCCTGGGCAGCGCCAGTCTGGTCAGACTCTCCAATGTGCGGTTACAGGATAGCTTAGGGTCTAAGCTAGCTCCGTGTGGACAGCGAAGACTGATTAGACTGGACGGATGCCCAGGCTGAACAGAGGCATTGCTGGCGCACATGCCACTTTGCTGGTTTTGTCGTGTCGCGGCTCAATTATTGACTGCAGTTACAGTTTTGCCGAGATGTTGAGATGTCAGTCAGTCTGGGCTCAAAAAGAAAATTTAATAAAATTAACCGACTAGAACATTCCAGATACCAGTTTGGACAAAATGTGCTCAACATGTTTTTAATGCAGTTTTTGAGACAAAACAAAATCAGAGCAAGTTTTCGTAAGTCTGTTAGTTTGAGAAAAAAAAATCATATAATGTTTTATATCCCAATGTTTTATATTTGATTCTGACTATTGGTTGGCAATCAGAAAAAAGAGCCATATTAAGAATTGTACTATGACCATTTACAACGTTGTATCCTGGACGCCATGCTACTACTGAAATTGTAAAATAAGCTAAATACTCATTTAGTTCCTCTTATAATGATTTTTTTTTAAATACTTTATAAGTATCTCCCTTTTTGCGTTTTCTCAAACTGTTTATCTTTTGTCTGTACACTTGTGTTTTTATCACTGTTTGCATTTTCACAAAAATTATGTTTATCTTCTGTCTGTAAACTTGTGTTTTTCAGAAACATTAACTGAAACCGTATGTGTTATATTCGACTCCTTCGGTGATCAGGTTGCTTCCCACTGGGCACACACTGTTGAATCAACATTGAATCTATTCTGAATCAACATTGAATCTATGCTGTATCAATGTTGTTTCTATGTTTATTCCACGTTGTATACCAGCTGGGTTCTGCGAGATAAGACTGGGGCCGTATTCATAAAACAACTTAAGTCGTTGCTCTGCTGTTGCTAAGGCTAAATTTCTTAGAAGGAGATTCCCTACAACTATGAAATTTGCTCTGGAGGAACAGTCTTACAAAGACTGTTTCTCCAGAGAAAATTTCATAGTTGTAGGGATCGAATCTCCTTTATAGATATTTAGCCTTAGCAACCGCATAGCAACGACTTAAGTGGCTTTATGAATACGGCCCCTGGTATTTGATGATTAATTAAGAATATTTTTCTTACCTCTCTATCCTTTGTTAAGGTGCCTCATCAGAATTGTGGTAACAATGCATTTCTGATCTTTTTATTAAACCCTTGTCTGTGAGGCAGTTCTACTGAGGGTCAATTAACTCTTTAAGCGTAAAAAGCAGACGACAAAATTTACGTCTGCAAAATTTTAAAAGATGGTGCGACCAAGCTATGTCATACTGCAAATTTAAAGACTAGACGGCAAACAGATCTAGTAGATGAGGCAAAATAGAACATGATAAAATCCAAACAACCTGGTCCCGAAAGAGTTGGAATCAACATGTGAAAAAAGTAAAACAAAATCACGCGGAGAAGCCTGCTTCACCAGCGATGGCGAACTGTAATAAAGAAGGGATAAACATTCGCCCTGCCTCACGCCATGTCTTATGAGAAAGAAAGGTATGACAAGCCGATCGGATTACTCGAATTTCGATTTACAGTAGATAAGACTTTACTCCCACAATTCAAAGTTCAACGCTTACAAACAAAAATGAATTTTACTTTAAACTCAGTCATTATTTATGTTCATCAGTCTGCCTTCAGTGTACATGTATTTTTTTAAACAATAACAATGATTTGATGTAAAAAAAAAATTTTTTTGTTATTCCCTGTAAAACGTTGTTGTTGTTTTTTTTCTTTTTATACAACAAATGCCTTCAAAGAACTAAAGCTATGCTTCAATACAAAATCAGTAGAAACAAAAATTTGTTCAACGGATCCGTATGAAGGGGATTTATTTCCAAGAACATTGAGTAATTATTTTCTTTCCTTCCTATTACAGCTTTTTCAGGTCCAAGTTACCAACACTGGAGGGAATCCTCGGAGCCAGACAGAGCTGTCCTCACTCCAGCAAAGCGGGAGCCACCATCATCTACAGTCTGCCGAAGAAAGGTCGAGGAGCGTAAGATGAAGAGACTTGTTGAAATGTTATGTTTATTTGTCAAAGAGCTCCATTTATAAATTAATTTTACTTAAACCCTTAAAGTGCCAAAAAAGTGGACGATCAAATTCAGGTCAGCAAAATTTCAACATATGTTTCGTCCATGCTGTATCGTATAAAAAATTTAAGGTTAGAGGGCGAACAGGGCAGATAAAGATGAGGCGTCTCATTATGAGCCCCCTCCACTGTTTTCCCTCTAATCTGGACGAAACATATTTTTAAATCTTGCAGAAATTTTTGGTATCTGATATTTCAGCACTACAAGGAGCGGTCTGATCAGGGTGTACACTTTTGCCACTGGAATTTTTGCATGCATTACTGTATTGAAAAATCAAAAAGTTCCATTTTTGGACAATTATGGTATTCCTTACAAATGTCCCAACACAGTAAGTTCTTGATATCTCAAGTCATAGGTCACCTTAATTACTGATACCTCAAAGTAAAGTTTCTGGTCCCAGGAAATTGACTTTGAGATATCAGTAATTTGAGATAACAGGAGTTGAAATATAAAGAAAAATATTAACGTTTCATAACTATATTCTTTGATATAAGAGGGTACTTTGAGATATCAAGATTCAACTGTACTTAGATTTTTTCTGGTATTCGTGCAAGGGGCAGTCTTTTGTTGTGTTTCTTAGCTCACCTGAGACAGCGGCTCTGGGGGGAGCTTATAGGATGGTAAGGCTTCGACGTCCGTCCGTCAACATTTTCAGATGACTTCTGCTCTGAAACCGCTGGGCCGATTGTAACAAATTTCATGTAGAGCCTCTAGGGGGCGGCGGAACGAAAAGTTGTTCAAACGAGCCTTGTCACATGACATGGCCGCCACGCCCATATATGGAGAAAATCTTTAAAAATCTTCTTCTCCAGAACCAGTAGGCCGATGTCCTTGAAAATTGGTATGTAACATCGGGTAAGCGAGTACTACCAAGATTGTTCAAATTATGACCTTGGTGTGACCTTGACCTTTTTTAGGGTAAGGTCAAATTTGCTTTCTGTAGCTTTTATATGGGAAAATGCTAGAACATAAAATTTCTTGGAAACTGTTGAAGATTTTGCCCTGAAAATTTGTATATACAGTCATCTTAATGAGTACACGAATATGCATATAAGAGTTCAAGGTCATACTTTGACCTTTGACCCTGTTCTCTCATATTTTGACAATTTCTCACATCTCCTCAAAAGCCACTAGGCCAATTGTAACCAAATTTCATGTAGAGCCTCTAGGGGGCGGCGGAACGAAAATTTGTTCAAACGGTCCTAGTTGCATGACCAACATGGCCACCATGCCCATATATGGTAAAAACGTTTAAAAATCTTCTTCTCCAGAACCAATAGGCTGATGGCCTTGAAACTTAGTATGTAGAATTGGGTACACTATACTATCAAGATTGTTCAAATTATGACCTTGGTGTGACATTGACCTTTTTTACGTAAGGTCAAATTTGCTTTCTGTAGCTTTTATATGGGAACATGCTAAAACATAAGATTTCTTGGAAACTGTTGAAGATTTTGACCTGAAAATTGGTATATATACAGTCATCTTAATGAGAACATGAAAATTTATGCATACAAGAGGTCAAGGTCATTCTTTGACTTTTGACCCTGGTCTCTCATATTTTGACAATTTCTCACATCTCCTCAAAAGCCACCGGGCCAATTGTAACCAAATTTCAAAAAGAGTCTCTAGTGGCTGATGGAGCGAAAATTGTTCGAACGATCTGGGTCACATGACCAACATGGCCGCCATGCCCTTATATGGCAAAAACCTTTGCAAATCTTCTTCTCCAGAACCAAATGATCGATGGCCTTGAAACTTGGTATATAGCATTAGGTGCTTGAGTCTATCAAGATTGTCCAAATGATGACCTTGACCTTATTTAAGGCAATGTCAAGTATGGGAAAATACTAGAACATAACGATTTCATGGCAAGTTTAGAAATTTTTGTCCTAAAAATTGGTAAATACAGTCGTCTTAATTAGTACATGGAAGGTTTACGGGTACAAGAGGTCAAGATCATTCTTTGACCTCTGACCCATGTCTCTCATATTTTGACAATTTCAGACATCTCCTCAAAAGCCACTGGGCTAATTGTAACGAAATTTGGGCTGAGGGAACGAAAATTTATTCAAGCAGTCTAGGTCACATGACCTCCATGGCCACCATAGTCAGCTGAGCGATTCAGGGCGTCATGGCCCTCTTGTTTTTTTTATTTATTTATTTTTTTTCCTTTACTGAAAATCTTGTCTATGCATGGTCTATTTTTATAATAATTTTTGTTTAAACATTTTGACAAAAATCTTTCCTTTGAAACGTCTTAAGCTGAATGGGTATATTTTCAGGGGAAGTAACTCTGCCATTCATATATGTGCTTCCTTTTCAATGGGGATTAACTCTTTAAGAAAAGAATTTGCTCCACTTTCATCAAATTTCGCTTCTTTCAGAGTAGACCCCATATTTGAAAATGCTTTGTTGTCCAGAGAAGCTTACAGGAAGTCACGAAAGCTTTTTTCCGTTTTCAAAATGGCGGAATAATAGAGAAGTGTACCCTTACTCCTTAAGCCATTTCTTTGCTCATAATATTGAGCCACGACACAATAAAACCAACAAAGTGGTAGGTGCGCCTAGCACAGACTCAGATCAGCCTGGGCATCTGCCCAGTCTGATTAGAGTCTTTGCAGTGTCATTAAAAGGTAGCTACAGGTCTAAGCTAGCTGTATGCGGACAGTGAGTGGGGGATGCCCAGGCTGATCCGAGTCTTCATGTGAGGAACATGCCACTTTGTTGGTTTTGTCGTGTCGCGGCTCATACATTACATTCTATACTTTTGATTTTAAACAATTCACACCAGTCAAGACATTACGCATGCAAATCTGTTTTTAGAACAGTCATATAAAACAAGCCATGCCAGTCTGATGTGTTTCGACTGACATGAATCATATGAAAATGATGTACTTCAATTAGACTGACATGAATCTTATATTCATTTGTAAACATGATTCAGCAACATTCATTTTTATACGCCCGTTTTGAAAAAAACCGAACGTATTATGTCGTGGCGTTGTCCGTCCGTCCATCCGTAAACATTCTTGTGCGCGCTATAACTCAGTAACCATTTGGGATATCTTCATGAAATTTTGGTAGGCATATGTATTAGGTTGGGGGAACGTGTCGCGTACAAGAATGATTGCTCTTTAATTTCCAAGTGATGCCCCTTTGATAAATTTTCCCCTTCAAGTCTTGTGCGCACCATAACTCGATAACCCTTCGGGATATCTTCATGTATGAAGTCCCAACGATGTGTCGTGTTTAACAATGGCTGCTCTCCCTTTCTCCGTTTTAGAGTTACATCCCTTTCATTTGTTCTTTTAGGCTATTTTTGTGTATCCTTATCTTGTGCATATCTTAACTTGGTATCCGTTTGGAATGTCATGATGAACTTTATAGCGATGTGCATAATCACAGGACAATGTGTTGCATACAAGAATGGTTGCTCCTCCTTTCTTAATTTTGGAGTAACCTTCCTTTGATTAGTATTTTTATGCAGTTCTCATTCACTCATATCTCCTTAATCTTTGAAAATATTGGGATGAAACTTCGTAGGAAAATGTATAATAATGGGGCAATGTATCCTGAGGAAGAACCACAACTCTGGCTTACTTACTGAATTATTTGCCCTTGCATAAATTTCCTGTTTACTCTGTAACTCCTTAACCATTTAAAATATTTTAACACAGCCTTATATATTGTCAAGGGAATGTAGTAGAGCCAAGAATGGTATATCTAGTATATTCAGTTTATCTCCCTTGTTTGACTTTGGCAAGCAATTTACCTCGGAAGCTGATTTTGGTATACTAATAGTATTTGATGTGTTAAATATTTAGATAATGTTGCAGTCATTAATTATAGAGTGGTTGCCCCTGTTTGTCTGCATGTCTATCCTTCTGTAAACAATCTTGTTCATATGACATTTAAACGGGCGTATTATGCGCCGCATGCGAAGCCCTTGTTTATTCTGATATTGGGACTAATCTTTGAATTGCATAAGTTCTAAAGATGGACTAGTTTATAAATGTCATGCGGGACTTTTGATAGATTGGTCTGTTTAATTTGGAATGTCTAGGATGGACGTGCTGTGTTTCTTAAAAAGAAAAAGAATAAAACGTTTGATTACCACTAAGTCGTTGTTATATGTTTTTCTGAGAAGTCTGTGGACATACGTTATTGAAACAATGTCAAATCAGCACTAATTCACAAAAAAATCATTCAATGTTGTTCTTACATTTCAACATTGTGTCAGTGTTTTGTGCCTGCTGCGTTACTTGAGCTGCGACGACAAGACAACAAAGTGGCGTGTGCGCCCAGCGAAGACTCAAATCAGCCTGGGCATCCAGTCTGATCTGAGTCTTCGCTGTCCCCATGGAGGTAGCTTAGATTCTTGGCTACCACTGAAGCACACAGCAAAGACTCTGATCAGATTGGGCGGATGCCCAGGCTAATCTGAGACTTCCCTGGGCACACATCCCACTTTGTTGGTTTTGTCATGTTGCATCTCATTACTTGGAATTTGGTTCTACCTGATCCAAGATGCATGTATCAGGATCAGGAAACCAACTGAGCTTAATTTTGTCTTTTCTACTGCACCACTCATGGTAATGTCAATGCTCTGATGGTAATGGTGACGCTCTGATGGTAAGGGAAAAGCCTGTGCAGCTCGTGCGACATTCATAATGCTTCTGCACTGACAGGTGAACTCTCCTCAGGTAAGACGATTTTAGCCTCATAAAGGGGGAGGCAAAAATGAAAACGGCAGAGTGTACCAGTACACCTTAAATGAGTCACGTCATACACTATATAAATAAGATGCACATAGCAAATAAGAGTATGCCTCCATATTTTTTCTGCCATTTTGCAAAGGGGGACAACGTAACTGCCTTTCTGTTTGCTTCAGTTCCCTGGAGGACGAAGATTTTCCAAAAGTGGGTCTACTCGTAAAGGAAAGAATAATTTGCTCCCCCCGCCCCCTCCCCCGTATATCAACTCCCCCACCACCACCATAAAATAGGTAATATAATTTTTTGTCACCTATCTTGTGTGTGTGTGGGGGGGGGGGGGGGGGGGAGGGGGGGGGGGGGGTCGGAAAAATAATTCTAGTGAGACTGGGGGAGTCGAAAAAATTTTAGTGAACCATGATGGAAATGTACCCGGCCTCGCACCTGATAATAAATGACTCGTCCCTTATAAGTACATAGCAGAGAAAAAAATCGTTTATTATGTTATTTGTGTAAAATCTGGAAACGATTTCTGTATAACCTTCCTTTTTTCAAAAGACAGTATTATGTCTTTCTTCTTTAAAATATATTGTCTCATTGAGCAAACAGCAAAAGAACACGAGAGACTTTAAATGAAAATGTACAGTTTCCAGTATTCACAACCTTATGACGTATAACCACGTGCAGTCATGCATGAGTGACTCAAAAATTCTTTTATTACATTCTAAAGCACTTGAATTTATCTTTCCAACAATATAAAACCACTGTTTAAAGCTGCGTTTACACGGGCAAATTTTCTGTGACAAAGACGCTTTGCCACACAAAAAAATATGCTCCTAGACAATATTTATTTGCAAATATATATGGTAAAGTAACAACGATAACTTTGCTAAAGATTATGTAACAAAAGACTTTGCTATAAGCATGGAAAATGTGGCAAAGGTTTTGTTTCATTGCTGCATTGGTCAACAAAGTTTATGTAACAAAGAAACTGTGAAAATGTTGGCCGTTTGCACGGACAAAGTTTATATGTCCAGGTAACTTTGACGAATAATATTTGGTCGTGTGAACACTGCAGCAAATATTTCATGGCCAAAGTTTATTTGACAAAGATTCTATGTCACATTTTCTGAAACAAATAATTTGCTCCATGTAAACGCAAAATCTTTGGCATACTTTCATCAGCGACGTTCTAATGATATATTTTGTTTCATGAAATTCGGTTCAGTGATTACTTAGATTTGGCTTCGGATCGGAACGACAAGACTGAAGAACGGGAGGACGGACATGGAGAAAACAATATCGCTCCGCCTTCAGCGGGGGATAACGAGTGCAATGAACTCGGGCTTAACGTACCATCAACATATAGGTCATACCGAGACATCAAGACGGGAGCTCGGTTTTAGTCTCATCCTAATACCCCCATTCCACTGGACGGCGCTTCCACTGCGCTCCGAAATTTTGGACAAAACGCCAAGAATCGTAGCAGAAGCGGCAGCAGCGCAGGAGAAGCTTCTAGGTCGCAGTTAAAGCGTATCAGAAGCGGCATGATCGCCAAGTCACGGCGCTTGTTTTGACTCTGCTCAAAATTTACGTAGCGGAAGCGCCGAGGACTCAAAGCGCAACGAAAGCGTAGTAAGAAGGTAGCTCGAAATTCATGAGCGCAGCAGCAGCGGGAGCAGCGCAGCACCAGCGCAGCGGGATCGTGCCGACAGCGCCGTGAGATTCGTCTGCGACCCAGCTACGCTTCTGCTACGCTCTTTGCGCTCCCGTTGCGCTCTTGCCGCTTCCAATGCGACTCTATTATTTATGAATAGCGCAACCACGACGCTTCCGCTGCGCTCTTGGCGCTTTATCTGCGTTTCCTCTGCTCTTATGGCGATCTGGGCATGAAAACGCCGCGTTTCCACGACGTTTCATAACTCGATTCTCACGTTTCATTCAAGATACAGGCTGCCCGAAGCAGGAGTTGGAATACCCTCTCCTGCGATAAAGGCTGCGTGAAAATAGTCTCCTGACCAGGCCTGGGTGTGGATTTCGCCTTCTGCTTTTGACAGGGGCCAGGCTCTTGCTCTCTAAACTGAGCCAGATAGGCGCCCTTTAGAACGCCGAGCAAATGCCCCAGTTGAGCCTGAACAGCAAGAAGAACAAGACGAGTTGTTCGAAGTCACTAGTTCATGACTGCCAGCTGGGCCATAGCCACTGGAATTTTTATATTGTCAATATTGTTTGAAGGCTGGTGGCTAACTTCTGCTGAACCGGATTCTCCGCCGATTTACATAAAAGCGATTACAAAGCGCAACACAAGCGCAGCATGAGCGCAGCTCCGGCGCTTAGGTCGTAGCACGATCGCAAATGCATCGTAATAAGCGTAGCTCAAGCGTAGCTTGAAATCCTTTTCCGTAGTAGCAGCGTATTAGAAGCGCCGTCGAAGTCCGTTGAGCGTGGCAGAAGCGCAGCTAAGTCGCGGCAGCATCGTGACCAGCGTGGCGAGATCGTATTAGAAGCGTACTGGCAGCGTACTGGAAGCGCACAAGTTCCAAGTTTTGGCAAATGCCTACGCTTCTGCTGCGATTTCGAAAATTTTGGAGAAGCGCCATGATCGCCAAGAGCGCAGTCAAAGCGTCATCCAGTGGAATGGGGGTATTAAGACCGGAGCAGGGGAGGGATAGGGGTCGAACCTGCAACCCGTGGTTTGGTAGTCTAGCGCGTAATTATATACTGTTTAGTATGAACAAATAATTGAGCCGCGACACGAGAAAACCAACAATGTGGTTGTGCGCCCAGCGCAGACTCATATAAGCCTTGGCATCCACCCAGTCCGATCAGACTCTTCATTAAATGCTCAAAGGGTAGCTAAGGATCTGGGCTATCTCCATGCGGACAGCGAAGACTCTGATCAGACTGGGCGGATGCCCAGGCTGATCTGAGTCTGCGCTGGGCGCACAACCACATTGTCGGTTTTGTCGTGTCGCGGCTCAATTACAAACTGCAAATCGGATAGTGCTAAATATACTATGCAAAATATATTTAGCAATTTTTCATATTTTGCAATTTTTCTCATTACTGAAGGGCAACATTGAGCGAAATTAAATTTCATGGAAGGCAACCGTATTTGGGGCTTAGGATACCAAGGGATTATAGGAGCCATTTTTTAAAATTGATGTTGGGGAAACGCGATAAGTGCGGAAGGGGTCATTTGCCGAAATTCGCACCCATTGAAAAGCACCATGAAAATGGCAAGCATGCGAGTTTTTTGTACGGTCTTCCAATCATTTTCATGATCAGTTTTCTTGTCAGAGATATCGATTGTATATAAGATGTGATTAAGCTTAACAAATGACGAATCTTAGCATGCGCCATTGACGTTAAAACGCCAGAATTTGGTCAAATTTGCAATGATTCATGGGTGCTTCAGTTCAATGGAGGATCAAAACCCGAGAAAAGACAATAGGCTAAAATTAAAGGTCACACCATGATTAATTTAACTGTGAAGTTCCTTCATTGACGTATATTTACACTTGCCACTGACTTCCCATAGGTGAACCGTATAGAGCAACTGGCTTCATACACCAATGAAGGACAGTTGATCATGTGACGTTGTCGTCAAGCTACGTCTACGGTAAACAAACGTCTTGATTGGTCCACGTAACGTTCGACTGACGTCACGTTATGGCGACGGTTGTTTAACGAAATGGCCGAATACGTCGTTTCTGTCTTTTCTTCCTCGCATAATTCATATATTTAACATTAAATTACCACGAAAACAGCACAGGAAGGGTCTAAAATAAAGTGTAAATATAAGAAGTAAAATTTGATTTTTCACCGTTCATCATGTGATGAAGCCAGTGGTCGTCGCTAAAATTCTACAAGAAGCGCTTCGCGCTTCATGGAATTTTAGCTCCGCCCACTGGCTTCATCACACGATGAACGCTGAAAAATCAAATTTCAATTCTTAAGTAACGTAACTTTGAGAAAATGATGACGTTAGTCTAAGACTTTTGACTTATGCCCAGTAATCGTGAAGAATTTTCTTTCTGAATTTTTTACGTTATCCTATTGGTAGATACCAAACAATCATACACGCGAAAGAAATTAAAGAAATATCGATTAGAAACAATGTTTAAAGACGATAACGTAAAAACAAGAGAAAACGTCAATTTTTCAAACTTAGTAAACCTCATACTCGTAGCATTTTCAAATGTTTTAGAGCGTTTTCCTTTATTCTAACAGCAAACCAGCTGCCTCATTATGGTTTTGGCTTCTATACATGATCAAAAATGTCCTTCACATACGCTGGTCTTAAATACTGACGTCACGGTAGTTCAAACGCTGCAACTTAGCATTCTTGAATTTTTTTACCTGGCAGTCCATCTCGAACGATCGACCTTTGCAGCTGTATGCCATAAAGTGTTAACAAAAGCCTTATATGGTAGTTCTGGCACATTCAAAAAATTGCTATATTTATTGTACATAGTATAGTTCCTACTTGTTAAACACATTAATTTTAATGTTACCGGTATATCAAAGTCTCATGAGACGTTTACAGACTTTACATGTAGCTTCCGGTGTTGGACAATCTTCTTAATTTACATTGTAAGTCGGTTGCAACTTCAGACGGACCATAAACTAAATTCTTGCACACCAGATACGGATATCCGCATGCTTCCCCTGTACCTACAAATCTTTTCTTGCACATCGGATAAGGATATCCGCGTGCTTCCCCTGTACCTACAAATCTTATCTCACCAAAGTTATCTAACCCAGGACCGGATAAAAATCACGAGCATCCATTGCATTGGTTGTAATGGAGGTCACGTGTCTGCGTCGTCAAGTGACGTTAGCATTTAAGATGAATACGTCACGAAAATGACGTCAGTTTATGCATGTCAGACGTTGACGTAAAGAACCGAATGGCGGTCGTTGAAAGCGGCGCCTTCTTTCAAAATCAAATAGAAACCTCTAAGGCACTAAAGTTACGCATTTTAACCGGTTCTAAAGATAATACAAAACGTGATGTGCAAGAAAAAGTATCTATCATGGGTGTGAGGTCCGTCACTCGGGATCACTGTTCGGCATCACTCGGCAAGCCTCGGTGACCCTCGTGACGGATTTTTCTATCCACACCTCATACCCAAGAAAGATACTCATATTCTTGCACACCGGATAAGGATATCCGCGTGCTTCCCCTGTACCTACAAATCTTTTCTTTGCACACCGGATAAGGATATCCGCGTGCTTCACCTGTACCTACAAATCTTATCTCACCCCTGTTATCTCACCCAGGATCGGATAAAAATCACGAGCATTCAATGCATTGATAGTAATGGAGGACACGTATCTGCGTCGTCAAGTGACGTTGGCTTTTTAGATGATTACGTCACGAAACGGCAAAATAACGTCAGTTTATGCATGCCAGACGTTGACGTAAAGAACTGAATGGCGGTCGTTAAAAACGGCGCCTTCTTTTAAAATCAAATAGTAACCTCTAGGGCACTAAAATTATGCATTTTAACAAGTTCTAAAGATAATACAAAACGTGGCGTGCAAGAAAAAGTATCTATCATGAGTGTGAGGTGCGGATAGAAAAATCCGTCACTCGGAATCACTGTTTGGCATCACTCGGCAAGCCTCGTGATGCCGAACAGTGACCCTCGTGACGGATTTTTCTATCCACACCTCATACCCATGAAAGATACTTATAATCTCACCCAGGACCGGATAAAAATCACGAGCATTCAATGCATTGGTTGTATTGGAGGTCACGTATCTATGTCGTCAAGTGACGTTAGCTTTTAAGATGATGACGTCACGAAGACGGCAAAAATGGCGTCAGTTTAAGCACATGCAAGTTGACGTAAAGAACTGAATGGCTGTTGTTGAAAGCTGCGCCTTCTTTCAAAATCAATTAGAAACCTCTCGTTAAAATTAACTCATTTTGTTAAAACAAAACGCGGTGTGCAAGAAGAAGCATCTATCATTGGTGTGAGGTGCGGATAGAAAAATTCCGTCACTCGGGATCACTGTTCGGCATCACTCGGCAAGCCTCGTGATGCCGAACAGTGGCCCTCTTGACAGATTTTCTATCAACATCCATGAAAGATACTTATATTCTGAAGGAAGGCCCTCATCAAAGAAATGAAAATAGCAGACTCTGAGTCTTCCTCCAATTCAAAAACAACCCAGCTTCTACTTTTTGCAACGAGGGACTGTTAAATCGACTGAAACCTCGAAGAACCTTCTGAACTGGCTTAAATTCAGCCCAGTCTGGTACTTATGGACCTCCACGGCAAATTGGATGAGAGCGCTCTCGTCGCAGTGGATCCCAGTCTCGCTTGGCGCACTACTGAGAAAGTTACGCTCTGCTTGTGGAAGTTCCCCGAGAGCTCCAGTTTTCAACCACTTCTGCACAACGATCGGCTCGATATCTGCAATATTCTTGAAAGTGCCATGGATCACATAAACAAGAGGCCCAGGGCCACAAACTCACCAGATCTCTAGCTCAAAATTGCTATCAAATTTGTATAGGCTCAAAATTGCTGTCAATTCGTACAGGCCAATACAAAATATACAACTACAAAGTCTCAGTCTGACAGTATGTTGCAGTTGATAACAAAATATGTAACTATTTTCCATATATTGATTGCAGTAAATGCCATTTTTTAATTTTCCCCATTGCAAGTACATGCATTTCTAAGTTGCCACAGCAACCAAACTAAAGAGCCGATGTTATAAAAAAAACAAACATAATTTTTCAATCATCCAGCCTAAGGATACTACAGATGAAATCCTGGCCTTATCGGCCCAGTGGCTTCTGAGAAGATAATTTTTTAAGTATTTTTTTCCCATTTTTTGCATTCTGGTTTCCATGGCAACCAATAAAAGGAGCTGTGGGCTAAAAAAACACATAGCTAATAAGAGACTTCTCAAAGAACAATCTATAAAAGTTGTCAACGTATATGCAATGGCTTGGCAGTAAATGCCATTTTTCAATTTTCCCCATTATAAGTCAATGCAACTCTAAGTTGCTATAGCAACTACAATAAAGGGCTGATGATCATAAAAAAACACAAACTTTCAATCCCCAAGCCCAAGGATGCCACAGATGAAATCTGGGCCTTATCAACCCAGTGGCTTAAGATAATTTTTAAGTTTTTTTTTCCATTTTTTTACATTTCAGTTTCCATGGCAACCAATAAAAGAAGCAGTGGGCCAAAAAACATATAGCTGATAGAAGACATCTCAAGGAACATTTCTATAAAGGTTTTATCAACATATATGCAATGGCTTGGCAGGAAATGCCATTTTTCAATTTTCCCCATTATAAGTCAATGGGAAATCTAAGTTGCCATAGCAACCAAACTAAAGGGCCCATGATCATAAAAAACACAAACTTTCAATCCCTCAGCCCAAGGATGCTACAGATGAAATCTGGGCCTTATCGGCCCAGTGGCTTCAGAGGAGATAATTTTTAAGTATTTTTTTCCATTTCGGTTTCCATGGCAACCAATAAAAGGAGCAGTGGGCCAAAAACATATAGCTGATAGAAGACATCTCAAGGAACATTTTTATAAAAGTTTTATCAACATATCTGCAATGGCTTGGCAGAAAATGCCATTTTTCAATTTTACCCATTATAAGTCAATGGGAACTAAGTTGCCATAGCAACCAAACTAAAAGGCCAATTTTCATAAAAAAACACAAACTTTCAATCCCCCATCCCAAGGATGCTACAGATGAAATTTGGGCCAAATCGGCCTAGTGGTTTCAGAGGAGATGTTTAAAAGTGTTGACGGACGACGACGACATACCACTGCCTATCCTATAAGCTCCCACGGAGCCTTCGGCTCTGGTGAGCTAAAATGAGCATTACCATCTCGGTGGACATGTGGGACGGCTGCAGTTGTGCGATGGTGTATCAGTCTGGGACCATAACCATGCCTCAGTCTGGGACCGTAACCATAAACAAAGTACTGTAGTGTACTATCCTCCAAAATACCTGGCCCCGAGGTTATAAAACTTTTTTTCATGCTCAGCTCAAAGTCGTACTCAAGCGTCTGAGTTTATTCTCAGTTGAGATTTGAGCTCAGTTGGAGGTTATAAAAGCCGTTGAGTACATTCTCTGGTGAGCATGACGTTGAGTCTGAGTTGCATCTTGAGAACGTTCTCAAACATATTCTTTTTGAAATACGCAAGCGGTAGTTTGGAGCTCTTTGATGTTAAAAGAACACTTAGTACGGGAAACTTTGTTGTTTGATTTCATTTCAATTAAAGCCAGAAGCGATGTCCAGTTGTGTAGCAGAACAACTTGCTAGCAAAACAAAGGAAAGCATGAAAAGAAAAAGAAGAAATTACCTTCTTCTTATATAGGCGAATTAAAAGTCCCAGAAAGATGAGAGAATCCAGTGACAGAAAACTATTTGTTGATATAAACACAAACTATGACCTTGATCAACTCGTGACATCAAGAATGACGTAATTATTAAAAGAGGTCGCATACCACTATATTCTGTAATACTGAGTGGCGTCTCATGAAAGGATACCTTATGGTATCTACGAACGGAATTCTCAGATCAACCTCCGCGGATATCGGAACAGTCTAATCACAGTTTTCCCCGTTCCCTTGTGCAAACTCTGGATCGCAGGAACTCTAGATCGTGGAAAGCAAAGTCTCGAAAACCGTTTGCTCAGATGCGCTGGCCGACTTGAGTATGTTCATTGAGCGCATGTATAGCTTAGATTAGATCTCTTTTCACGCCACAAAACTAGATGATGATAGATGATTTGCAATTTACATCCTTCTCAACAGTATTTCAGTCATATCAGTACGATGGGAGGGTGGTAATGAAAGGCAGAGGGCGATGAAACCCTGTTTACGGTTGGCAAGATTTTCGCCTACAGCGGGGCTCAAACTCGGACCGCTAAATCAGTAGGCCTAAGCCAGTGCTTAACCGACTGGGGTACCAGGACTAACTACGAATGAATTAAGAATAAAGAGAATGCGTGTAGTAAAATCTCCTCTCTCTCTCTCTCTCTCTCTCTCTGTGCACATGGGGGGTAAATGTTGCGCATTTAATTCTGTTTTTGTTTGTTATATTTTTTAATTTCTTGTTTTTATTTAACGGAATTCACTGTGAGAGAAACATGTAAATAGTTTTCTTATTTTATTTCTGTTAGGTCTCAAAAGCCACTGGGCTTACATGACAAGAAACTGGATTTTCAGTCCCGCATGTGTAATATCAGAGGTGTTGTGGGAATTTCGAGATTTTGTTTGGTAGAAAAACGTTTTCTTTTTAGTATTTATTTCATTTTTTGTTTATTTGTTATTTATCCATTTATTTATTTTTTTTATTTTATTTTGTGTGTGTGGAGGGGGGGGGGGGGGTCTTTTATTTTTTACCCAAACATGTTTGTGAGTGTAGCCTCCTTTGCTTTTAGTTTTTATTTATTCTTTTTCTTTTATGATTTAATTTCAGTTCTTTTAGTTTAGGGTGTTTTCTTACTAGAAATGACAATTTTTTCTGACGGGAACCATTGTTTTACTAGAATGACAGTTCCAAGCTTTATAAAAGTCCCTGTATTTTTCTGGTTTTGTTATATATTCATTCCTGATTTGATGCAAGCACATAGCCCCATAGCAGGGACTGACAGATGCCAGTTTACTTAATTTTGATGATGACGACGTTTTACAAAACTGATGACCCCTTCTTGGGGACCGGTGATTTAAACATTACGATTTGTACAAACTTGAGTGAGTAAGTGTATCGAGTGTTCCCTGCAAAAAGAAAAAAAGTCTAGTTAGCTTAAATTGAGCAATCTACCTTGGTGGCCATATCTGATCAAGGTACGCGGCCATTTGTGCAAATATCGTTACCCAAGCTCAAGGAGGCTTCATAAGAACTTTGGTACCATTCTGCTCATTGCTTCTGAAGACGTCGTTTGGATGTGTTGTGTGACGAGGACGACGGCACTTATACAAAAGCTGACGGACGAGGACGATGGCACTTATACAAAAGCTGCGCTCTTAAAAAGTTATTAATGCCATGCAAATAGATTCTTTACGGCATACGCAAATCGGAAAAGCTTAGATTAGCCTGCGGCTCTGCATATTTTGATCTGATTCTATGAATGTTGGAGAATCTAAAACAATAAATAAGTAAATAAATAAATTAATTAATTAATTAATAAACTAACAAGCAGCTTTGTCGATATTGTGTCCCTCGCCTTTAAAGCTATACTTCCATGCCATTTCATCGTTTCCTAATTAAATCTCTCTCTGCCCCTCCCCCACGTAATCTGAACCTTACCCCATGTCATCCCACTCATAACCCATGCCATTATCCTAGGTTGGTTTGGTAATGTAATGTCAACTATAAATGTCTTTTGAATAAAAACAACAACAACAAAAAAAAAAAAAAAAAAAAAACAGACGTCCCGCACCTGCGCTTTCATAGCAGTATCATTTTCCCTAATTTGCCAAGTTAAGATCTCCTTTGACCTCGAAAGTAGGTCCAAGGTCACCAAAACTTAGTAGTTCTTTTGCCCCTCCTGATTATACACCTGTCTGTGTTTGGTGGTAATCCATCAATCCCTAGTAGTAAAGGGTGTCACTCTGGACACGCCGTCCGGAGACTAAGTCCGCAGCCTGGGGCAGTCTCGGGCCGGGCGTGTCCAGAGGTGACACCGCCTTAGTAAGCTTGAAAAGGCTAGTTTGAAATAACTATGTCTTTTTCGTGGGGGAAAGTCTGTGTAAAAATGGCATAGGAGATGTCGTAGGAGGCTATACAGCAATATGCGTCTGCTATGAGTCTCTTGGCGTTGTATCTCAAGACCTCACTATACCAGAGGCATAACTCTATAGCGTCAGTTGATGGTGTGAGTTGCTGTGGCATACTCTTGTTCAATCTGTTAAATTTCTGAGGCTTTACAGTAATATGCGTCTGCTATCAGTCTCTTGGTCCTGTATCTCAGGGCCTCACTATACCAGAGGCATAACTCTATAGCGTCAGTACTTGTTCCTTAGGGATTATAAAATCTTGTATCTCAAGATTTTAATGTTGTGGACTGAAAATATTTCTTACTAGCCTTCTAAAGCCTGACTACTACATTTGATGACGAGAAGATCTCTGCTCCCAGTGTGCTTGAACTTGTGGGTATCTAGTGGAAGGTCCACATATCCACATTGAAATTGTGGAGCTGATGTGGATGTCAAGTGGAAGGTCCACATATCCACATTGAAATTGTGGAGCTGATGTGGATGTCAAGTGGAAGGTCCACATATCCACATTGAAATTGTGGAGCTGATGTGGATGTCAAGTGGAAGGTCCACATATCCACATTGAAATTGTGGAGCTGATGTGGATGATGTGGACTTGATGTGTATGCAATGTGGAGGTTATGTGGATGATGTGGATCCGCAATGTGGAGTTTCCACATGTCCACATCTACACATTAGACAAATCGGCTTACCCTGTCCCATTTCTGACAGACTGACACAATGCATCTCAAAACCTCACTGTTACAATAATAAGAACTAGGAAGAAAAGAACAATTAACAACAGTTTAAATTCAGAACAACTTTATTTGTCCCGCTCACCTATTCATTACGACAGACAGAGGATTCAGACAGTCCCTCTGTCTTCGTTTACATAATGATCATTAGTCTTTTATAGTAAATAAAACTCTTTTGATACGTTCCACTGCAGGTCTACTATTATTTAAATGATCTCAATGCTTTGCCATCGCTGAAATGGTTAATTTCAGAGACCTATCAAGAATCAATGTCACTGGGTTTCCTCTTCAACAGTTAAAGTTGGTCTTTCATACTCGTCAAGTTTTCGTTCAAGTAGATATCTTCTTTTTTTCACTGCATACTGCATCGCCTCTTCTTCATCATAGTCTTCATCTTCTTTCAATCTGTGAGCTGTTGATATTACTTTCTTATGGATAGGATCTTTTCTCAAAGCAGACCCGAGTGCCACGAGGTCTTGATACTTGGTAACCAGCGTTGATCTGTATTTTGGTTTCAGTTCTTCATATGCCATTTCCTCAGCTGATTCAACATCGATGTCTCCTACATGGTATTTTCCACTGTTTCATCGAACTGATCTTGATTGTCTCTGTAAGTGCTTCTCATTAGTCTATCCCAAGGACTTGTCTTTTGAATTTTCCTGCGTTTGGCTTTCTGTTTTTCCTCTTTACTAGCAGACTCACTGTCTGTCTCGACTTCTGACGGTTCTGTATCTGGATCGTCTGAGAGTTTACTATAATCATATTCTCCAAAGATATCATGTCCTTTCATTCCCTTCAAATATTTTCTGTTTGTAGTTACATCTGACACTTCTGAGATAGTACTTTCTTCGCTGTCAGACATAGTTGTAGTTGCTTTACAAACACCACTGGACGTATGTCTTCTCAGGCTGTCTGATCGAGCAAATTCACGGAAGCACTGCTTGCACTGGTATCGACCCATTAACGACTGGTTGAAGAATGAAGTTATATCCTTTGACTCTTTCTTTTATAGTCTGCAATAGATATTGAAGAACTTGTGCTAAGTTTGGTAAACCACTGCAATTCTTACATTTTTACCAGTTGCATGCACTTTTGTGAACTAAATGATGTAGTAAATTGTGAAAAAAATGTGTATTATATAAAATCAGTTTTGTTTTATTAATTCTGTCAATAATTTGAATACCAACTGAATTCTAACAAACCTACATTTAGAAAACTGATACAAGTTTCCAATGTTACTCAATCGTCATAGATTTAAAAAGTGACTAACACTTTATTTCATTGTTTTTAACTCCAGCTTGTTCCCTGTCTGTCTGTTGATATCCTCTTTAGCTTCACTACGTCTATGACATTTCTGACCCCCAGATTCATTCTTTGTCCGTCTGGAACGTCTTAAATGTTTATTCTTCTTGTGTATGTATCCTTTGAGTTTGTGTTGTTTTTCTTTCTCCTCACGACATAATGAACGAATTTCCGCTCTGCATAGTCGGCAATACTTTAAAGGTCTACCCTCTCTGAGCCTTTTGTCTAAAGCAGTTGACAATCGTTTCATGAGGTATCGAATCTGTCCAAAGGTAGAAGGATTTCTTTTTCTTTTCTGTACAACAGGAATGACAGCCAAACCTGAAGATTCAGAAGTTAGCCCACAGTGTGCTTTTGTGAGGTTATTGGAACTACCAGACATTCTGCTTTCTCTCAAGATTTTACTTGAAATGGTGACGCTTGTAACAGTGTGTTGTATTTATACTTATTTCCTATTTCTTATTCAACAAGAAATCAAACAATTTTCTTTTTTTTTATTTAATTCGCCGCCTGAAATGTAACTTAATTAAAGTCTTTCCAGAGCTGAACTGAATATTTTTACCGGTATCACCTTTGATACTGATATGAACTTGATCAATATAAGAAATTCCTACTGGAACGTAGTGCATGTTGACAAATTCTTTGTGTGACTGCTGAGAGCGTTTTGAACTCTCAAATGGTACAACTCTCAAAATAGGGGCCGTCACGTCACCAAGGTATGTATAATCAACTACATCTGAATACACGTACAAGCGATTATGCAATATATTTAGGTCTACACCATATTTGAAAGCATTTGATTCGTTTCCAATGGGGTTTTCTGACATATCCGGGTTAACTCCAAGAGCTTGTCCAAGTGAAGCTGGAAAGCGAATCCTGACCTGGTTTGGATTTTGTGCAACAACTTTTAGACGATTTGTGCTTTTAACATAAGTAATGCTGATAGAAGCATTTATTTGTTTCATTAAAGATCCATGTTTTGTATCTATTACAGATTGCATCTCATCCACCAAATGCTGTGGAGAGTTGTAATTTCCTTCAGGAAGAAATAATTTATATTCATGACAGGCCTCTCCACTAGCACACAAACCCTTTGCCGTATCTATTCCTTGAGCATTTAATACCGCTTGGTCCAGAAATGACAAAAAGAAAAAAATTATTGTTTTCTGAAATATTATTGACTCGAGATGGTGTAATTAATTCCACCAAAGCAACTTCCCACTTTTCGCTTTCGATATTTATCGGGTGATCTAGTCTCACAGTAAAAGAGCTTTGTGTGTTTTGAGGGAAAGTTTGCAGAGAACCATCACTCAGAAGTGTTAGATAGAAGTCCTTCATGATCAGGAGATGAATTATAACTCCTCAAATATCTTTAACTGCTTTGTTTTTTCTCTTGCTTCTTACTTCTCTCTGTTCAAAACTAGAATGAATTCATATCTGAACATCACACTTATATACCGGATAGCATATAGAGTTTCATATATTATTTAACACAATTCTCATCAATATTATAGTGCCACAAAAATGCAATATTTATTTTTTGCATGCAAGTAAAGACAAAAATATGCACTTAAAAATTTAGCAGGAAGAGAGTGCTGTACAGCACTTTTTCTTCCCCGGTCGGTTACCCTGTACCTGGGAAGCCCTGGCGATTTGAAGCCATATCTACATGATCACGTCCTGAATGTCGCTTTGGACCAGAGACCTGCCAGCGGAGGTACCTTTTACGGAACCATGGATGTTCCGACCCCTTTAGCCATAAGGCTTCTACTGTTTCACATGTAATCGATAGACTTCGCATCTGCGGGCCCAGGCGGTATAACCGTTGTGCACACCAGTTCCAGTCCAGTGGTAACCGGCAAACCAGCAATATTAATATGCGAGTTCCCAATATATATAACTAAACATAAACCAGTTTACTTAAAACAAGATTGGACATTTGCATATCATATATCTTATTTCAATAAAGGTCATGTTACTATTTATAGTAACACATTTCAAAATATAAAAATTAATTAGAGATAAATAAAATCTACATTTTGGTGTTTATTTTATCAAAATCGGCCGAAAAATAACAAAGTTATTCATTTTTTCATATTATGGTGTTATTACAAGGGAGGTAAATCTGGATTGACTTTGCTTATTCTATAAATAGATTATTCAAGTAATAGCTTTCAGAAAAAATGATACAAATGAAAAGTGAATACCTGTATGTATTTACCACTTCAGTTATCAGTATATTTTGTGTTAACTACTAGCTCTAAAATAAAAGAAGCATGTTTTACCAGGCATGTGCACTGCGCATGCGCGGAATATGGAGGGTAAGAAAATTGTAATTACTCCAGATTGCCTTGATGGATTTTCATTATTCTTTTTTCATTGGAAAGAGCAAGTCAAAACCTACCAAATACTCTTAAAATAAATTGTCACACTGCGCATGCGCGGAATTTGGAGGGTAAGAAACCTGTAATAACTCCAAATTGCCTCAATGGATTTTCAATTTTTTTTCTTTTATTGGAAAGAACAAGTCAACACCTACCAAATTTTGTTTCACAATAATAAACCACAATATGCATGTACAAAATAGAAGGTAGGAATCAGATATAACTCAGAATTAGGATGTATGAGGAACAAGTGAACCTCTAGGCAGTTGGCATTGTAACAGTGAGGTTTTGAGATGCATTGTGTCAGTCTGTCAGAAATGGGACAGGGTAAGCCGATTTGTCTAATGTGTAGATGTGGACATGTGGAAACTCCACATTGCGGATCCACATCATCCACATAACCTCCACATTGTATACACATCAAGTCCACATCATCCACATCAGCTCCACAATTTCAATGTGGATATGTGGACCTTCCACTTGACATCCACATCAGCTCCACAATTTCAATGTGGATATGTGGACCTTCCACTTGACATCCACATCAGCTCCACAATTTCAATGTGGATATGTGGACCTTCCACTAGATACCCACAAGTTCAAGCACACTGGGAGCAGAGATCTTCTCGTCATCAAATGTAGTAGTCAGGCTTTAGAAGGCTAGTAAGAAATATTTTCAGTCCACAACATTAAAATCTTGAGATACAAGATTTTATAATCCCTAAGGAACAAGTACTGACGCTATAGAGTTATGCCTCTGGTATAGTGAGGCCCTGAGATACAGGACCAAGAGACTGATAGCAGACGCATATTACTGTAAAGCCTCAGAAATTTAACAGATTGAACAAGAGTATGCCACACCAACTCACACCAACAACTGACGCTATAGAGTTATGCCTCTGGTATAGTGAGGTCTTGAGATACAACGCCAAGAGACTCATAGCAGACGCATATTGCTGTATAGCCTCCTACGACATCTCCTATGCCATTTTTACACAGACTTTCCCCCATGAAAAAGACTAAGTTATTTCAAACTATCCTTTTCAAGCTTACTAAGGCGGTGTCACCTCTGGACACGCCCGGCCCGAGACTGCCCCAGGCTGCGGACTTAGTCTCCGGACGGCGTGTCCAGAGTGACACCCTTTACTACTATCCCTTCAGGAGATATGGTGTAGAGAAGCAATTTTTTCAACATTCCTTGACTTCCTGTGATCTTGAAAATAGGGTCAGGGTCACTAAAGTACAAGCACTTCTTTTGCGTCTCTCAATGATATACCTGTGCAAGTTTAATTTAAATCTTTTCACCCATTCAGGAGATAGTGTGCAGACAAAGCATTTTTCAACACTCTTTGCCCTCAGGTGACCTTGAAAATTAGGTCAAGGGAACCAAAATATAATCGGTTCTTTTACATCTCCCTGTGATATAGCTGCGCAAGATTGGTTAAAATCCATTTAACCATTCAGGAGCCAGAGTGCAGACAAGGTATTAGTCAACACTCTTTGAGATCCTGTGACCTTGAAAATGGGGTGAAGGTAACCAAAATAAATTCTTTACAGCTTCTAGTAATATTATGAAAGCCTAAAAGGACCATATCCAAAAAAGAAAAAAGAAATTTTCTCGTTATAGCGAGAAAATTATCTCGTTATAACGAGAAACGTATCTCGTTATTACGACATAATTTCTCGTTATAACGACTTAAGTTCAATTTATTTTTTCTTTCTTTGGATGTGGTCCTTCTAGGCTTTCGTAAATATCTGCCTATTTCACGATTAAGGATCGTCATAATCGGAGCCAATGGCTCTGATAAGGAAAGATAAGGAAGATCATCACGGTCTTCCGTAGCACTTGCGGCTCCGCTGATATCAGCTAAAAATAGACGCAAAAAGCAAAGTTTCGCATTAGTAGTATAAATTTGTTTTACAGCATGGAATCTCTAAAAATGTATTTAGTTCAACGCTATGTTCTTCTTTCCTAGGCTAAGGTAAGTTGTCATGTGAGTTCGATTTTGTCTGAATCATTGGCTCCGGTTATGAACAGCACCACCCGTGTATTATAATATCAATAGCCTACTATTTTCTCAATTCCGATAGCAGACTAGTAGAATAAGTAACGGCAAAGTGTCTTTTACTTTTTAGATTTTCTTTCTTTTTGTCGATCCTGTTGCTGCGTGTTTCAGTGAATGATCATAAAAGTTGCGATTGCATAAGTTATTACCCCCCCCCCCCCCCCCCCCCTTGGTATTATCAACATCAAGTAACAGTAATCTGGGCAGCTACAAATCAATTCTAATTCCGCAAGTTTCTTTTACATGATTTTTATACCGCAAGTTTCTTTAATTAATGCGTCATCAAACTGTTTCAATGACTCTGTCCAAACCTTTTTCATAAAAAGATTTTAGCAACGACAATGGTGATATGCTGTAACAGTTAAAGTTGTGTAAGCGACCAGACCACATTATTGTTTCACCTCTCCGAGAGCCATACTGTTTTCTCATGTCTGTCTGCCTGCCTGTCTGTCTTTCCGTCCGTCTGTCCATCCACCCGTCTGTCAAAAATCATGTCCGTCCCATAACTCTGAAACAGATGAAGTATTTTCTCGAAACTTGGTATAAATATAAAGCATCAGCAGATGTTATGAAGAGAATGGCATTTCAGCTGAAACATACCCTAAATGATTATGCCCCCCCCCCGCCCCGCCCACCATGGGGGGCATACTGTGTTTGGTGCGGATCCCGTCGGCATAGCTTCTTTTTCTGCACACTATCTTCTGAAGGGGTGGATGGATTTTAAACAAACTGGCACAGATACATTACTATGTGAGGAGAAAGAACTGATTAGATTTTGGGGACCTTGACTCCATTTTCAAGGTCACAGGAGGACAAAGAGTTTTGAAAAATGCCTTATCTGCACTCTATCTCCCGAATGAATGGATGGATTTTAACCAAGCTTGCACACATATATTATACGAAAGCCTAGAAGGACCACATCCAAAGAAAGAAAAAAAATAAACTTTCTCGTTATAACGAGAAAATTATCTCGTTATAACGAGAAATGCATCTCGTTATTACGACATAGTTTCTCGTTATAACGACTTAAGTTCAATTTCAAAAGATTTTTTTTCTCGTTATAACGAGAAAATTATCTTGTTATTACGAGAAAACTATCTCATTATTACGACATAGTTTCTCGTTATAACGAGTTAAGTTCGTTTTCAAAAGAAAAAAAAATATCTCGTTATAATGAGAAAATTATCTCGTAATAATTAGATAATTATCTCGTTATATCGAGATGATTTACTCATTATTACAAGATAATTATGTTGCAGTACCGTTGGAAGTGATAGTGGTAGTTGTACCAGCAGCAGTAATAGAAGCAGTATTAAAAGTTGTTGTAATAAGAGTAGCATTACTAGCTGAACCCACATTGCTACTTGAATTTAATCAATACATGTTTTAATCTATGTGTTTGTGTTGGTATAAAAAGATGACTTTAACGAATAATCATATTTAGGGACCGACCATTTGATATTCTGGGGCGGGGGAGGGGGGGGGCTGGTATATTTATCAAACAAAATCCCTGTCTTACGATATGCAAGAAAAAAATAACCTGGCTCATAAGGGGTTTTAAAAAAAAAATTGGCCTCAAAAGTAAGTGAAAAAAATAACCTGGCTGCACCCAAAATTTCAACAAAAAAAATATTGTCTGCAGATAATTCCATTTGAATTGAGTTTTTATAATGTCTCTGGCTTCTAGGGGGCTGCGCCCCACAGACCCCCCATATTTATAGTAATATATTAATATTATCTACAATTGTTTTACACACGCGCGCCAGCATGTGCATACATTTACAAAAAAACATCCGATGACTCTTTCAGTAAATATTTAGCAAACTTTCTAAAATGCGAATAAAGCATGTTTGGGCATATGATTGGGCTAGAAAAAACCCTTAAATTCCTAATGTTAGCCCTAAAACTTTGCCAAAATAGCCCTAATTTTTGGCCAAAATATCCCTTATTTAAGGCATAATTTTTTTTGCCAAACTCATACAGGGATGTTTGTATCTGTACCTATCTGTACCTAAGATGAAGAGAGTAACATGTTCCAGGCACTGGTTTGCAAAAACAAGCTAAGCCATGCTCTTTAAGCCTGGTTAAAGACAGCACCATGTTCTTTTTGTGAGAAAAAAGGTGTAAAAATACTGATGTGGGTAAAATAAAAGGGTGTTAAGGTCAAGCAAACAAGGATCTAGCTGATAGTTCAGCCTATAAATTTTTTAAAAAAAATAACCTGTTTGAGTTAATTTGAAAAAAAAAGGAAATTAGCTCCCTCAAGGTGAAAGCTCCCTCAAGGTGAAAAAAAAAAAAGAAATTGTTTCCAGAGGCCAGTGAAATAAAATGTTCTGTCTCCATCAAGAATACCAGCCCCCCCCCCCCCGACCCCCCGACCCCAGACCCCCTCCGCCTAACAGAATATCAAATGGTCGGTCCCTTGTGAAAATTCGGTGACTTTCATATGAAATGATCATAGGTGTAAAATTCTGTCTATCATATGACCCTTAAACAGGGATTTTTTTCGCCTTCACGTGACATGAGAAAACCAACAAAGTGGTTGTGCTCCTAGCGGAGACTGGGACCAGCTTCAGTCTTCGCGCCGCATGGAGGTAGCTTAGATCCTAAACTACCCTTTAAGCGCTTAGTAAAGACTCTGATCAGACTAGCCGGGTGCCCATGCTGAGTCTGCGCTTTGCGCACAGCCACTTTGTCGGTTTTCTAGTGTCGCAGATATAATCAAACATTTTGATATTAACACACATACCTACACCCTACCCCTGGGTGGGATGAGAAGGACATAGGGGAGGGGAGACATCAACGCGTAAAAAGCAGAAAACTTCCAAAGTATTATAGGAGCGGCGGTAGTGTAGTGGATAACGCGCTAGTCTATCTATCCAAAGGGAGCATGTTCGATCCCCCGCTTCTGCAACTTCCACTAAAGCCACTGCCGCTACTGCTACATTCGCTTCTATTTCTTCCACTGCCGCCGACACTGTTGCATAGTTACAGAAATAGAAGTAATGCTAAGAAAGGGAGCATTATTACTACAACGTTGGCTGGAACTATGCTTCTGCTACTAAAAACAACTACTACTATCAACTACTACTACTATTGTTAATATTACTACTCACCAACTACAATTTTTACAACACTCTTATATCGTTATAACGAGATAATTATCTCGTTATAACGAGTTAATTATCTTGTTATAACGAGTTTATTATCTCGTTATAACGAGTTACTTCTTTCGTAATTGCTGATAATAAAGTTCAAAATTGGAATAGAATTACTGAATTACTTATCATCGCTACTTGCACTTAGGCTTCTGTCGCTAAGTTATGGTAGTGCAGAGCGGTACAAGCCCAAGTCCAAGTGGTGATGGTATTTCTAGTTGTTATCCCCCTTGCTTCGAAGAAATGGAAGGGGTATCTTCCTTCTGGGTTGTCCGTCCATCCGTTCATCCGTCTGTTCGTCACGCATACCATATCTTAATCAAAGGGCCAATAGCCCTGAAATGACAGATTCTAGAATATAGTCATCCTACGTCGGCTACAAATAATTTCAAACTTCAGCCCTGTTGCTTGTATATGGCCCAGCCCTAATGATGAAAATAAGCCATTTAGTGCAAAACACTTCATGCTCCAGCCAAAATTCACAGGCACTCGACGAAAAATTTGTGAAATTCTCATATATTATGAAATGTTAGTCTGTCTCCCACCTCTCTCAAATTTCAGGAGCCCCGGTAGCTCAGTGGGTTAAGCGCTGGCCTAATCATCTAGCGGTAGCGGGTTCGAGCCCCGCCGGAGGCGGAGTTATTTCCATCGTAAACGGGGTTCCATTGCACACAGCCTTTCATTATCACAATCTCATCGTCCTGATATGACTGAAATACTGTTGAAAAGGACGTAAAATCGCAAGTCATACATCCATCCATCCATCAAATTTCAAGTCGATCGGTTGCGATATAAGAAAGTTACTAAATGTCCCATTTCGTAGTTTGATAATTCTATGGATAGCTAGGAACCCAAACCCTTTCGTGTGGCCAGTGAATACTCTGACCCGACTGTGCTAATGCTCAAGCTGGTCTGAGTCTTCACTGGACGCACACATAAATTGTACGTATTGCTGGGCTGCGGCTCATTTAATATAGCATCTATGACAATGAAATGATATTTTCCCGTTTAAAATGTTCTAAAGTTTCAGAAATTGTTTGTCATTTTATTGTACAATTATTCATTTAGAAACATACCTTCTACAGATCTTTTGCTGGAGATAAATTCAATGGCTAAAAGAATTTTGATAAATGCATCTGACTAGAAAGCAAGGAAACCCCCCCATTTGCCCATAGAAACGATCAATTTACAGTAGTTTCTGTTGCATGGACTTATAAAAGGCAAGAAAAAAATCTGTATCAACTTGCCCCATGCGTTACATCAACATGCCCCACTACTGGGGCAAGTTGATGCATTCGACTTGCTAAAGAAATCTACTTAAACGGAGGAAAAATATATCAAACTTCAAGGATTCCTATTTGATTTTAAATGCAGAAAAGACAGAGCTTTTACTATAAATAAAGAGGATCAAAATTGGCCAGTCCGGTCACGAGATACATCAAAAAGTGCATCAACTATCCCCGGTCTCCTGCGTTTGTGATATCAGCCCTCCAGGTGCCTTTTCATCAGCAAAACTATTGTGGCTTCTGGGGGCTGCGCCCCTAGACCCCCTGCCACCCAGAGTCCCAATTAGTATTATTAATAGTTGTATTTTATTAAGCATTCGACAAAATGATTTCTGGAAGCCCATAAGCAGAAGAAACTGCAAGAAATCCAGACAAAGTTAACACAGACCATGATCAGTTAACCTGTTAGAACAGGTTTTTGATTGAAGTCAGTCTGAGATAAAATAGGTAATATATGGCGTGGGTGGGTAGCTGGAATTGGGGGGATGTGGGGGGGGGGGGGTCATAAAACTTTTGGTCACCTATATGGAGGGGGCGGGGGGAGGGTCGGAAAAATAATTCTGGTGAGACTGGAGGGGGGGGGTCGGAAAAAATTTGGTGAAGTATATGAAAATGTACCCCCCCCCCCCCCGCCTACCTGATAAGAAATAACTCGCCCCTAAATGACAGGAAAAGTGATTAGAAACGAGAGAGAGACAGAGAGACAGAGGGCGAGTTGATGTCTATAGTTTTGACGGACAAAGTCTATTTACCAGATGTGCGGGCGCAAGGGTATACAAAGACCCTACATGATGAAAGCAAAGAAATAAATAAGCGTAGGTTGGTTGGTTGTAGCTAAACCCCAATTGGCTGTAGTGTTGATAAATATCTTTGGTGGTGTGCAACCTTTGCTAAATTGACAGTGTCCTTTTGACGTCACACTTTATAACTGCAACGTCACATTGGAGCTGTACCAATAGCTTGCTAGATTATTTATAGTCGAACTCCATATTCTCGCGGCAATCATATTCTCGCGGTAGTAACAAATAAAATTCCGGAGACAAACAAGTTCCTTATTTTTGTAGTGGCTTATAGACATCAGGTAAACAAAGTACCAGAACAACTTTGATTTCAGTTCTGCCTGTTTTTGAAGATGCTGTCACTTCTAAAAGCCCAAAAAGAGAAAATGCACCAAACCTGGTAATAAGAAACACCCCAGGATGATAAAAGCGACTATAAGATAGAAAACAATTGTCCAATCATGCCGTTTCTTTCTTTATTAAATTGAAGTATGGTTATACTACAGTGGACTCGACAGTATCGAATCATCGACAGTATCGGATCACTCATTAGTTATCACCCATTTTTCTCACAAATGAAGCAAATATTTTTTACTATTATATTACAGTCATCAAGTTAGACCAATGACAAAGTGCAGGGTGAAAAATTCAATTGAAATGTGCGGCTATGAAACAAATCAGAGTTGTTGAAAAGCTTGGCCCCTCTTCAGCGGCGCTTGCATTTTGTCTGTTGCTTGTTACTCCCAAAATAGATTTCGGTTGTTTACACAATTTTATCATTTGGCGATTGAAACCAATTCTGCTTTTTAATATGTTCTGGCATCCCTAAAATTGCTTGCAGTCATTATTTTTGTGACATCCCAATATTTGATAAAACTAAAGGCTTGAAAAGTTGGGCACCCATGTGCGACAGTAACGGATCATTATATAATTTGAGCTGAAATGCAGGCATTAGCTGGAAAACTTTATGTCGGATGCATGGTCTGATGCTGAAAGCAAGTCATATATCAACTACCTGAGTGGCTGCTATGTCTTCTTTCATAGAAGATCGGTATAAAAGTAACACAACATCCTTTTTGTAAAATATCCCCCATCCCACGCCCCACACACTAGCGTCTGATAATATGAAGGTTATGCGAAGCACAACTAAGCTTTCGCTAAACATTCTGAAGAAACATTCGAGATCAGCTCGCATGTGTGTGAACCCATTAATTACTGGCTTTCATCAAATGGGCATTTGTACACTATGTAGACTCAGATTAATGCAGCAGAACTCGCTGAAAGACCATATAGTGTTTATACACGGTTTGCATTGAAATATCAATGTTAAAGCGGCAAATTACCGTAAATTTGTTGATCCTGATCGAACACCATGGTCTTGTCAGGGTATATTCTTTGCAAAGTCAGATTATGGTCTTTACTGTTTGAGTAGTTCCGTTTTAAAGGGGTGCAGGGGATTACTGAGTTAAGAATTATTGACATGCTTGTACATTTGTGCACAGTCAACTGTTATCTAACAGACATAACCGTTGCTTGTGAAAGACCACGTGAAAAATACCGTTGAAAGGCCGTAAAAGTTTCCTCTGAGAGTTTAATAGGTGTAACTGTTTTATGTAGCAAAATTATTGAGGCTAAGAAGGTTGGCAAATCGCCTCGGAGGAACTCTCCTATAAAATAACATCATATGATCCGATACTGTCGCAACTGATTCGTTACTGTCGTAAGACCCTCCTGTAAGTCTGGATAAGTTATCTGCCCTTAAAGAAATACATTTTGTAAATATTTTGACATGGGTAGATAGAAGGGATATTTTGCAATTGTTATGTGTAACAACATACCTAATTTTAGCATTCATATACAACAAAACAGGAATTTTAATGAACTTGATCCGATACTGTCGAGTCCACTGTAAATACTTTGAATAAGCAAATATTTTTGCATGCATTTAATTTGTTAATTTGGAGGAAAATATTCATATACCGTGAGAATATGGAGTTCGTATTTCTGCCTAAACACACAGGGGTAGTAATATAAACTGATAAAATTTTAACACTGACAAGCAGAAACCCCAAATAGATATGCCTTGGGATTTAGATGAGATACTATAGAGCTCAACTACATATAGTATGTTGGACTGTTGGTCCTCCGGTCCTGGTCAGACTTGCTTGTATCTTAAGTACCGTGAGAATAGGGAGTGCCAGTCTATATAACCGGGGAAAAACCGATCGATACTGAAAATCGAAGGTCACTGAAAATCACCTGCTGTTTTGGAGAAGGATGCATTTTCTTCGCCAGTCGTCTTGCAAAATGGAAACTTCGTGTCGTTTCTAGAAAGTTGATTTGCAAAGCTTGCATGCCACATAACATGCACGTCCTGCCTGCTGACCTACTCGAAATTCGGCGATTCACAAAAAAAGGAGATGCATTTATAAGAAGATTGACAGCTGAAGCAAAGCCAAAGGTCAGGGTTTTTCTTTTTCTGATTTTGGGTCGAAAGGTAGCCCAATACCCTCATAGTAGTCTGCTGCCTAAAGCGGTATCTAGCAAATTTAAATCCTCCACCGGATTCGTTCTATGTGCGAACACGACCGGTCATCTGGCCAAATTCCGTGTTTAACAACGTGTCTCGCTTAAATTAGCCGCCATGTTTTTTTGCTTGAGCACGACTCTGAGAATGGTCCAGCGCTTGCTCAAGATTTGGACGTTTCATGCTCAACATCGTGCTCAACGTTGAGCATGAAAACGTTCTCAAAAGTTTTATAACCTCGGGTTTGTGCTCAGACTCAGGAATTATGCTCACTTGAGTCTGAGAATGTTCTCAAAAAGTTTTATAACCTCGGGGCCTGGATAAACTGCTCTCTTGAGTGCTATCACGACCCGACATGAGGAGACCCAAACAAGCCAGTGCCACCTGGTCAGGGCATTCAGATATCGCTAACCAGAGTGACGCATGTTCTGATCCTAGTAAACTTGCGCGTGTGCGCAGACGGCGAAAGCAACCTTTGCACATAGTCACATACGGAAATTATTTGGGCCGCGACATGACAAAGTGGCATGTGCGGCCAGCGCACTCAGATCAGCCCGTGCAGGGGCCGACTGATCAGTCTTCGCCGTGCACTTATAAAGGTTAGCTAACGACATAAGCTAGCTCTACGCGGACTGCGAAGACTGATCAGACTGGGCGGAGGCCCAGGCTGATCCGAGTCTTCGCTTGCGCATATGCCACTTTGTTGGTTTTATCGTGTCGCGGCTCATTTTACCATAACTAGCATGCATTGCTGCGATCCAACGTTAGCAAATATTCCTACCACTGCCCTATCTCCACAATCACCACACTTCAAAGTGGGACTACATCCCCACAACTACTTTCGGTGCAGTTATAATTAAGTACCGTATTCAAATTTTCTTCCGCTTCTTAACTTCGCCCCGTATCACCAAATTTACTTAGACTATTTCAACTTACATTTTTTGGCTAACATTATCATTTTGGAACAAAATGTGTTTTAAATGTCTCTTGATAGAGGAGATAAAACAGCTAACAGTGCATCAACGCCTTCGTTACAAGTAACAAATAAACTGTCAGAAAATAAACGATGTAGATTAATTTGCGCCATTCCGTTTTGCGACGAGGGGTGGTGGTCACTGGCCTACTAATTTTTACATCGAATCACAGCACATTGGGTAAAATATTTGTTCGAAATGTGACAACTTAGTCATTGACTACAACGTTGTTCAAGGACGGGTCGACTGATGAGTCAGCCATTAACTATTTGATATGTGGTTGACATCGTGTGAAAAGGCATCGTGCGACTCATACGCACACCCAAACCAGCCTTAAGCGCTCTCTGATCAGTTATATTCACGTAAACCTTCTGGAATCTTGGGGTACCTAAAAGCGGCATATGAAGCCTCTGCTCAGTCTGCGCAAACACACAAGCTGAATTGTGCGAGTACATAACGCCCATGCGCAAAACTTAAACGCTGCTGAAGAAATCGAGAACATTTGATGCATGTAGTTTAAGTAACCTGGAGCCCCAGAGTTCAGCCCCGGTTAAACGGCTGGCCTGCAAAGGTAGCAGTCCGGTAAGCGAAAGCTTTTCAACCATGTACGGACAGCCTTTCTTCGTTTCCCTCCCATCGTCCATATAATGACTGAAATTCTGTTGAAAAGGACTAAAAAAATCACGTCATTCATGATTTTATCATACCAGGAGTCCGGTTTCAAAGCATGACCCGTTAAGCTCATGGTCCGATGATGCGGAAAACCGTAAAAAGGGTCCATTACAGACCTTCATCATCACTCCTGTGGTTATCAAGGTTGGCAAATGACCGGTCAATATGAGTATTGACCAGACCGGTGGTCATTACTGGTTATAACCGGTTATTACTGGTCGATTGGTGGTCGATTGGTCGATTGAAATAACCATGGTCAGTTTGAAGATACTTAGCATTTGTTATCCCATTTTTACTGGAGTCTATAAACAGAGTTAAAATAGTTTCAATACAAGATAATACAGGCTTAATTGAAAATGTGTTTTATGAGTTGCTGTTGCTCAGAACTGTATTTAAGAGGCCGTAAAACATACAAAATCTGAATGTTAATAGTTTCAGATCTTCAGTCTCAATCAGACTGAATCATTACCACCCAACTTTCACTTCAGACTAGAGACCTCTAACTTATTTTCTGTAACCATTAATAAAAAATAAATAGGAAAGCAAATGCAAGTAATAAAAATTAATAAATTTTAAAGTAGCTTTTTCATATTCATTAAAATTTTTTAGCTCAGTAACTAATTTAACTGAAGCAGTTAACGGAATGAAAGTACAAAAATAAAATGAAACACTTTACTTCAAAGAGATCATCTTGTTCAAATTAGTGATGCTCTATTAGCTAAAATACAAATTGGTCTGGCTTCTTACATAAGAAGACAAAAGTGTGAAAATTGTAATGTAAACAACACTAACTGTTAAACAAGGGGTGATTCTAACTTTAACTGCCCCAGAACAAACAAAACTGTCAAAATACTGGGCCTGTCTCTCAAACTGAAGGTGTGTCCAGTCTATGAGAATTATCCAATCACTGGGCTTAAAATGCACAGGGTAATTTTGTGACACCTGTGTTTATTTAGATGTGTGAAAGAGTGGCCATTCTGTTATCTGCTGTTATCAGTGAAGTTAATAATTAAAGTTAATCAAAGTGTCATAATAGTGTCAAAATGAAGCCCAAAGACCCTATATGGAACTTCTATTCTGCCCTTGATGATGAAAAAAAGACTGTTGTTGTTGTTAGGTGCCTGGACTGTTATGCAGAAGTCAGTGCTAAGGTCTTGAGACTGAAATCACACATGATGAGTACCCTTGGCAGGGACGAAACAGTTCATTTTTTTCTTTTTTCAATATATAGAACATATTAAAACCTGACCAAATATATCAGTCTACCATTAAAACACAAAGAACCACTAAAAATTTCCAATCGACCATTCTGACTAGTATTGACCAGTATTGACCACTTTGGGAAGTATTGACCAGGGCGGTTATAACCGGTTAAAACCACTGGTTAAAACCAGGGGTGGTTTCGACCGCCCAACCTTGGTGGTTATTACTGAAATACTGTTAATACGGACGCAAAATCACCGCCACTGCGACAGACGAAAATCAACTGAGCGGGCTTCTTTTGCACACAGCCTTTCATTAGCACTCTTACCGTCACGATATGACTGGAATACTGCTAAATAGGACGTAAAACCGCGTCTCAACGTATTTGAGCCGAGACACTAGAAAACCAATAAAGTGGTTGTGTGCCTAGCGCACTCAGATCAGCCTGGGCATCCGCCCGGTCTTCGCTGTCCGCATGGAGGTAGCAGACCTTTAGCTAACTTTTTTTAAAAGCGTTCACGGAAGTGTGTTCAGACTTGGCGGATGCCCAGACTGATCCGAGTCTACGATTGGCGCACAACCACTTTGGTTTTTTCGTGTCACTTCCATTCAAACTGTTTTCCTACGCAAACAATGTAGACGTTATTCAGTATGCAATTTATCAGCTTTGGACTGGATTTAGTCCGTCTTAACCCTTAAGGCCTCACAGCGGCAGCTGAACTTGCAAACAGCGTAGGGGACATCCAGACAAGGCGTCTCAGAGCTGCCTCATTTCCGTCAACACTGTTTGCCCTCTAGTCTTTGAATTCTCTGATACGAGCCGCGACACAAGCAGCATGGGCGCTCAGTGAAGACTGACCAGCCTGGGCATCCGCCCTGTCTGATCAGTCTTCGCTGTCCGCATGGATATAGCTTAGAACCCTTGCCAGCCTTAATGCGAACAGCAAATACTCAGACCAGATTGGGCAGATGCGCAGGCTGATCGAAGTCTTCAGTGGGCACACGTCACGTTGGTTTTGTCGTGTCGCGGCTCACATAGTTTGGACTATCTTTTTATCGCAGATTTTAATTTTATCGTCTGCTTTTTGGCTTAAAATGATTGTGGTATATATCGGCAGCAAGAACGGCTGGGGTGTTCTTCGAAAGCCAAGGGTGTCAAGTCCACTCTGTTCCTTACACACGCAAGGTTCCAAGTCCACTATGTTCCTTACGTACGTACGTACGTATGTAAGGAACATAGAGGACTTCGTACCCTTGGCTTGCGAATACGAGCTGGGGTTATTCAACACCAAGATAATAAATAGTACGTTGACAAACGATTTTATTTTCTCATTTTTCTTTCCGCGGATTTCAAATAAACGTTGAAATAGAAAACATGTTTTGAAAAACAGAACATGTATAAATATTGATCACAAGTTGTAAAAAAAAAATACTGTACTTGAGATTTTTGATCATATACACTTTTGACAACAATTTTGGAATGTCAGTCACTTGTTCAAAGTTTGTTTTCACAGTCAACATTTTTTGTTCCCATAGTTCAAGGGGGGTTGGTTTAATATTCCTCACCCTCCTCTTCTCCCTCACCCTCGACGGAGTCGACACCGACCTCTTCGTAATCCTTCTCAAGAGCGGCCAAATCTTCACGAGCCTCTGAGAACTCACCCTCTTCCATACCCTCTCCGACGTACCAGTGGACGAAAGCACGCTTGGCGTACATCAAGTCAAACTTATGATCAAGACGAGCCCAGGCCTCGGCGATGGCGGTGGTGTTGCTCAACATGCACACGGCACGCTGTACCTTGGCCAAGTCACCGCCGGGTACGACAGTTGGTGGCTGGTAGTTGATACCGACCTTGAAACCGGTTGGACACCAGTCGACGAACTGGATGGTTCTCTTGGTCTTGATGGTGGCAATGGCGGCGTTGACGTCCTTGGGGACGACGTCACCTCTGTACAACATACAGCAGGCCATGTACTTGCCGTGACGTGGGTCACATTTCACCATCTGGTTGGCTGGCTCAAAGCAAGCGTTGGTGATTTCGGCAACTGAGAGCTGCTCATGGTAAGCCTTCTCGGCGGAGATGACTGGGGCGTATGTAGCCAGAGGGAAGTGGATACGTGGGTAGGGTACCAAGTTGGTCTGGAACTCAGTCAAGTCGACGTTGAGGGCACCGTCGAATCGCAGAGAGGCAGTGATGGAGCTGACAATCTGACCAATCAGTCTGTTCAAGTTGGTGTAGGTTGGTCTCTCGATGTCCAAGTTACGTCTGCAGATATCGTAGATGGCCTCATTGTCTACCATGAAGGCGCAGTCTGAGTGTTCCAGGGTGGTATGGGTGGTCAGGATGGAGTTGTATGGCTCAACGACGGCAGTGGCGACCTGTGGGGCAGGGTAGATGGCGAACTCCAGCTTGGATTTCTTGCCGTAGTCAACACTGAGACGTTCCATAAGGAGTGAGGTGAATCCAGATCCGGTACCACCGCCGAAGCTGTGGAAGATCAAGAAACCTTGGAGACCAGTACACTGATCAGCCAGCTTCCTGATTCTGTCCAGGACAAGGTCGACGATTTCCTTACCAATGGTGTAGTGACCACGGGCATAGTTGTTGGCAGCGTCTTCCTTGCCGGTGATGAGCTGCTCGGGGTGGAACAACTGTCTGTAGGTACCAGTTCGGACCTCATCTGGAAAACACAGAAAGGGCAAAAATTAAGTAAACTTCATTGCTGTTGTCTACGTGATGACATTTATTAAGTTGTGCTTTTCCATCTGACATTTGCATGCCACTAAATTCAACAGGCCAAATTTGAACGTTTAGGAGTTTATGTGCTGCTGCTTGTCACTACAACAATGTTACAGTTTACAAAGGCAGAATATACAATATATAAAAGAATATTTTTCTACTAATTTAAGAACATGCGTGCACAAGTATAAAGTCTGGAGTTGGAATGTTTCTGCTATTGATCCAGGCTAACAAAATCAATGTTCTAACAGTTGCTTGCCAGGTTCTCTTCAGTCCATAATCAATACAAGTTGATATTAAGGCAAGTACTGTATTATTCTAAAACCTAGACAGATATGCTCAAACACACAATGTACACCCGCCTGCTTATTATGTAGTCTGAAAGAAACCCGTTTGTGGGGGCTCGCTGCATACCAACAAAGGAAAGCATACACATTGTATGCTTTTTGTTGGTATGCTGTAAGCCACCACAAACAACGGATCTTATTTTGCAAACATGTTCTGCATACCTGGACCAAGTCTGATGAGAGCAACGAATGTGCCAGCATGAAAAGGCTTGCTGGAGTGTTTGACCTTTTTCCCCTTGCCACAGATACTAGTTTAGCGCTAGAATTTCAGACATCTGAGACACATTTCATTCAGTTCTGAATCAGGTGCCCATTATGGATACTCACCGACTACAGTTGGTTCCAAGTCAACAAAGACGGCTCTTGGGACGTGCTTGCCAGCTCCAGTCTCACTGAAGAAGGTGTTGAAGGAATCGTCACCACCACCGATGGTCTTGTCACTGGGCATCTGGCCATCAGGCTGGATACCGTGCTCGAGACAGTACAATTCCCAGCAGGCATTACCGATCTGGACACCGGCTTGTCCGACATGGATGGAGATACATTCACGCTGTAAGATAGAAAAATCCATTTATCAGAAATGCTGCTTATTTGATTGAGGCCATAAGCACTATTTTTTTTCATCATGCTACCTGATCATAATACTGAATGACAATTATCCTTACACATTACACAAAGACCCATTTATACCCCAAAAATCACAATATTTGTGCCACATCAGTCTGAGCAAACAGTGAAGACTCTGATCAGACTGCTCCTTTGTGAGCTGTCTGATCCTAGTCTGCATTGCCTGCCATTCAATCTGTATTTTCAGACTGGTGAATTGTAAAACAGAAGGACAGTTATGGCATTTCTGATGTTTTAATGATATTTTTTTTTCTTTTCTTTTTTCTCATCTGACCTTTCAGCTAGAGCGAGAGAAGACCTTGAAATTTTTTTAGCTTTTGACTGTTTATGTGGTATAATTGCTTCACTCACTTCCTTTTCTCCTACTTCAGTTTAAAACAATAAACCACATTGTGCTGTGTATCAAGTTTCTAATAATGATCTCAGACTTAGTCATGATGTGTCAGCTTTAGTCACTTCAAATGTTGTACATGTCATTTTACATTTTTTTCTCATGAAGTAAAAATAAAATAAAAACCGCAGACTATCCTGCATGGCGGTGTCCTTCACACCAGAATACAAAAGCACTATTGCACACAGGTTTTTTCCCCTTTTTATCAACTTCGTGTTACTTGACGGTAGTTGTTGACCTCTGAAGGAGGATTTTTCTTTCTTTACTCAACTTTATAGATGTGTTTTGGCCACTGTTGGGCAACAATGTATATTTCCTAGTTTAATTAAAAATGACCCTACTCTTGTCAAACCACAGATACTTGGGGTCAGTAGGTGCATTTGGTCCACAATTGATCTCCTGCAGTTTTTTTCTCACTTATTTTTTAATTTTAGTATACCTGAACAACACCTGAACTGAGATAAATGGTTTGGTCACGTATAGAAAACGTTTGCAATTATCGATATTTGCTCCCTTGGCTTAAAAAAACACGTGTTTTTTTAAGCCAAGGGAGCAAATATCGATAATTGCAAACGTTTTCTATACATGACCAAACCATTTATCTCAGTTAAAGAGGTGTTCAGGTATACTAAATTGTAAAAATAAGTGAGAAAAAAGCTGCAGGAGATCAATTTTCGACCAACTGCACCTACTGACTCCAAGTGTCTGTGGTCAAACTTTGGATGATGAAAAAATAAACATGCATCTGACCTCTCACTGTACAACAATATTCGGACCGGTACTACAAAAAATTTGGCAATATTCACACATGCGCTATTAATTCCAGTCATTAAATATGCAGATATAGCCTATCTAAATTTCACAAGGAAAATTGCATTCAAAATGGCCACGAGTCGGCGAGCGCGCCTCGTGACAGATCAAAGCCGCCGCCAATTAATGATCAATTACTGCACTGAGGCGTTATAAACAACGCTTTTGAGGCAGTTTAACATGAGAAAATAATATAAAACTGACTTACCATGTTGACTGGTTGTTTTAAAGCTTTGAAAGCGGAAAATTAAAGATAGCACTGGACCTCACGTTTGACGTAAAGTGTCTACGGTGAGAGTTCACTGAATGATGTTTGCCGCCCAGACAACCGGTATATATAATCGTGTGTTATGCGGTCGCATAGCAAATTACGAATTCAAACATTTGATTGGTGAACGTGACCATGTACACTGTAACTTAGATACGTCGTTGGTTTTGATTGGCTATTTTGTTATCGATTTTGAATTAGCATGTGTTCGTTCCCGTCCTACGCGGCGCGCAGTAATATTTGAATCAAACAGGTGAAACCGACAAACAATGCGTTGTCATGTGTATTTGGGGATTGTAGACTAATCATACTACCATATATACAGGCTCTGCAAAATGGTCTGGCTGTGAGTCATGAATGTTGTGTGAGACGACTTGCAATTTTACGTCCTTTTCAATAGTATTTCGGTCATATAAGGACTATGGGAGGGTGATAATGAAAGACTGTGCGCAATGGAGCAATGGAACTCTGAACCAGAGGTCGTGGGTTTGATCCCCGCCCGAGGCGAATTTATGTCCGAACGTGTTTTTCTAGCATCATTTGCAGGGATGATGCTGACAAGTGTGCCGTCCTTCGTATCGGGACGTTAACTGGAGGCCCCCTGTGCAGGGAGAGTCATCCCCTGTGCAGGTTAAAATCCCTACTGTAGCTACATGGCTATACGTAGGCTTTCATCCTGCAACACCGGAGTGTACAAAAGTACACCGTCTGTGTCCCCTTCGGGGGTTAAGGCGTACATGGAAGAAAAAAAAGAAAGAAAGGCAAATGTCGTCGAACTGACGATGCAATGATTGACGTCGCATCGACGTCGAAACGAGTTCATGTGTCTGCTTGGGTTTACGTTTGAAAAGATTTCCGCCTCCAGCAGGAGTCTAACTTGGGAACGCTAGATCAGCAAGCCAGCGCTTAAAACCAGCTACCGGGGCTCCTTATTTGAATTGTTACATGTAGGTAAAATTCCCAACCATGCGTCCAGCAAAAATTATCCCCAGTTACCCTCGCGCCCCCCATCCACTGAGTTTAAGACAGGCTTACGAGGACACTATCGATTCACTTCCTGGCTGACCCAATAGAGATCCCTAAAAGGCGAAAAGATGACAAATAGCAATTCATGCATGATTCTATTTAAGAAGTAGTTCAGCTAGTAATTCGCTGCTTGGCGGTCAGTTGTTAAAGTAACCATAGTCCTATCAGTGGTAAAAAAAAGTCTAAAGCAAATCATTATAAAATACGGTTCAACTTTTACGTTTGGTTATAAAATGTGGGTTAATGTGCATATATTGAGTCATTAACTAGCAAAAGGCAGAGAAAACGAGTTTTTGAAAAATAACAAATCGCTCCCCAAAATACCGTTTCCTATTCTGGTTTTCCGTCCAGCAATGTTATAAAACATTGAAGAGATAGTGATTGGGATTCCACGCCTGTACATTGCATTTTTACTATTTTATTTAACTTAATGAAATCGAAAGTAGGTCATCATTTAGTTGCCAACTAAAATGACCAAATTTGGTTTTCAAACTCTTTATCTTTTTATTTACTTTTTTAAAGATGTTTAATTTACATTTCTCATGCTGATAGAGCAATAGGGCCTTGAATTAGATCAAATCACGAGCACTGAGTGCGAGTGAAACGTTTTCTTGCAAATGATCGACAAATTGTTATTTGTCAACTACTCAATGCACTATAGCTGAACCGTCTCACTTTTAACTCTGGAAAACGCTGAAAGTATTCTTTGCCTTCATATTCTCCCAACCACCCGTCTGTGCAAACTTAGTCCCGCTTATATTCTTCAATGTCAGACAAATTTATGTACGATTTTCTGACGATTTTATTATGAGAAAGAGAACATCTAGAAACCTCATCAGACCGTCATCAAAATAGCTAGTAGAGCAAATGACATCACCAATTACACACACACGGTCTGAAACGGGAGGGCCGTAATACATGGAGGGACGTAATTAATGTTGTAAGAACTTGTGGCCCAACTCAGTTGCTTTACATATTATTTGGCAATAAAATGTGTTTAAACTAACCTAAACGGTCTGAAAGTGAATAATTGCAGAATAAAACACGAAAATTTCCTTTATTTCATTAGAATCTTCAAGTCTAAACTCAATAATGAGAGGGAGAAGGGGGAGGGGGGGTCGGGTTTGTGATGAAGTCTTTATCGAGCCGTCTCCTGGAGAGGGGAAGTGATGAGAGGGAGATAGGAAAGACGTGACTTATAATGTGAGTAAAACAAACAAAAACCTTCAGCAAGCTTACAAGCCCAAACATCAGTCAGTAGGACATGCCAATGCTGGATGCTGCACGGTATCTTCCCCAGAGAGAGAGAGAGAGAGAGAGAGAGAGAGAGAGAGAGAGAGAGGGGGGGGACTATAATATGAAACGAGACAATATTGTCCAGGTATCGTCGGGAAAAGGACAAGAATTTTTCCTAAATTAGTATAGTCTCGTAAAACAGTTGCTCCTTCGTGGGATTTATATAATAAAGCTCTTATAGCTGAGCAACTACGATGCACTTCTGCGAAATTTGCATGGGTTGGATGGATGACATGCGATTTTACGTCCTTTTCAACAGTATTTCAGTCATATCAGGACGATGGGACGGTGATAATGAAAGGCTGTGTGCAATGGAACTCCGTTTACGGAAGGAAAATTTCTCTCCTCAAGCAGGGCTCCAGACAGACCAGCGCTTAATCCACTGAGCTACTGGGGCTCCTGGTTGTTAATCGACCCCATGAACGAGAAAAGATACCTTCTCACAAAAATCAGCTCAGCATTGGCATTCGCGCAGTTTGATTAGTCTACTGATCTGCGTCTTCACTGTTCGCCTATGTTTTGAGGTATTTTTGATGCCACAATGATACCGTGTTAGTCAAAGCAATTGGTGAGTCTAAACACTTGCGCCAAATTTGTTAAAGATACGCAAATTTGCGCAGGATAGTTATAGTATACCCTAGATTAATTTCAGTCAAAGATTTCAGACATTTGCATAGCAATATCACTCAGAAATTTCTGTTTTCTTATGCTATTAGATCTGATCTATTCCTGAGTTTGTACCATATAGTAATAAGTGATGTAGAGCAACAGTTCGTCGCTATAGCTCATGGATTATCTGTCCGTACAGGCGGACGAACCGTGCTCTATCACATAATGTGAATGTGACTTCGATTGACAAAAGTCTAGGTATACACAAATTCAAATGATTCATTTCAATCGATCAATGTATATAGTAACCAAAAAATGCATAGGTATTTAGATCTGAGCCGCGACACGACAAATCCAACAATGTGGTTGTGCGCCCAGCACAGACTCAGATCAGCCTGGGCATCCGCCCAGTCTGATCAGAGTCTTCGCTGTCCGCATGGAGGTAGCTTAGATCCTAAGCTACCCTTTGAGCACTTAACAAAGAGTCTGGTCAATATGGGCGGATGCCCAGGCTGATCTGAGTCTGCGCTGGGCGCACAGCCACATTGTTGGGTTTCTCGTGTCGCGGCTCAATTTTCTTTCTATGAAAGCCTTTCACGGTAAATGCCTCCATGTTTCAAATACCATAAAACCAAAGCCTTGGGACAGAAATACCATAGCAAGCACCTAAAGGATCGGAGTCTGACCAAAGTCTGCACTTTTGTCATTTTAGTAGCTGATACTTCCATGAAGCTTCTCGTTATATTACTGACAGACCTCTCTAAATTTGAAGGTGGTGGTATACAGGTCGGTAAGGTTTAAAGTGTGCCAATGAACACACTCATAATACGTAAAATAATACGATTTGTAATACTATACATTAACCATATTTGCTTAAACCCTATTCAAAGTTTGAATAAAGCTTAATGTACATGTAAAAACGAACTATATTGATTATTATTAATACGTTAAGAGGGATTTATGCAAGTCTGTTCTTCTAGTTTTTCCTTCGTTTTTCTTTTTTTTTTGTGTTTGGGAAAGATTGGTTCCTGAAGTCCATTTCCCTCCACCATCTACTTTTTCACCCCTTCCCTCCCGCCAAGCAGGCTCCAAACGGTACTATAGAAAGAAACCTACAAAAATAAAGGGATGCCTGAGCAAGAGACATTTTACATGATACGCGCAGTCTCAGTCTTGTTTTGTATCCGTTTACAAGTATGCTAGGGTTTAGCTGTCATGTCTGTTGGTAGTCCTGTTTTAAAATAAAATAACTTTACACATAACAAAATTTCAAGACGTATCTTCGTATTTGCGAACAGCTAGCTACGCCACTGACTTAGGGGTGGGGATTGTACGCGCCGAAGCTGCGTCGTGGCTCTTGTACCTTTTCCACAGACTCAAAATGGTTAAACTTTTGAGGAAACACATGTAGTTACCACACAGAAATAATTCTGGTCGGAATATGCGGTCTGTACGGGTCTTCGGTCTTTGGCAAGGGCCTACTGTGCTTGTAGTAGGTGCGGGTGGGGGTTGTTTGGACATTTTTTCTCTCGTCTATCATTTCTCTCTTCTTTCTCCCTCTTTCTGGGAGTCGGCCCGATATAGACTGAAATACTGTCTCAAAGGGCCGTTAAACCCAAAACAACCAACCAACCAACATCTTCGGTCTTTGTACATTCAATATGGTACCCTTTCCCCTGGCGAGACTTTTCTGGATGCATACCGTCGACCGCAGTACTGTTGCTTATCGTACAAAGCTAAATGAGCCGCGACACGCCGTGAGAAAACCAGCAAAGTGGTTGTGCGTCCAGCGCAGACTCAGATCAGCCTGGCCATCCGCCCAGGCTGATCAGAGTTCGCTGTCCGCATGAACGTAGCTTAGACCGTTAGCTACCCTTTAAGCGTTTAGTGAAGAGTCTGATCAGACTGGGCGGATGCCCAGGCTGATCTGAGTCTGCGCTGGGCGCACAACCACTTTGTTGGTTTTCTCGTGTCGCGGCTCAAAATGTAGGAGCCACGGTGGCTCAGTAGGTTACGCGCTGACATACTGATCTAGCGGTCTCGGGCTCGAGACCCGCTGCAGGCGGAAATCTTTCCAACCGTAAACGGGACTCAGTTGCACACAGCATTTCATTATCACCCTCCCATTATCCTGATATGACTGAAATACTGTCGCAAGTCATCTATCCATACAAAGCTAAAGCATCAGTCAAAGTACTTTCGATGGTTTTCTGATAGACTTGAATTGATCGGATTTCAATCTGAATATCCTGCAATCTGCCAATGATTATCGGCGATAATCGGTAGGTTGGCATATGCCGACAGTCGATTATAATCTGTTGTTTGATATATCAGTGTCGATAATCAACAGAGTCGTCCCCAACATTTGTAAGATAGTGTAGAATACTAGGATAAGACAGCATTTTAGACTTTAGACTTGCGTTTTAAGAAAACGAAGAAAACTGAGTAACTTTTTGCCCATTTTGTCTATTTTCCTTGTATACTATTAGAAAATGATGGTCATATAAATCAGAGCGAAAATGACCGCATTAAATATAGACTTAAAAGTTTGAAAAAAAATCAAAGTGCAGCCAAAAATCCTAAAACAACATTTTTTTTCATTTTTTATTCAAGAGAAAAAGTTTCAATGTCCTATATAATTTAATGCTATTTCAAGCTCACGCGATATCGTCCTTTACAGGTAGATTATACGGGACTGAAGAAAAATGTTGCCCGTGGTATAATTTAACCCTAGTATCCAAGTAGCACATCACAATGATAAGCGCTTGCCCTATCACGCTCGCTTGTAACTGTTCAAGGGTGATAATGAAAGCTATTACTGTTGTAGGGCCAGTGTTTTATTCTCCCTTATTACTACTAGTCACCAAAGCATACGCCATCAGAGGAACAGTGGATTGAAGCTGCGACCCCTGTATTCGGCATGGCAGCAGGCCCGGATCCAGAACATCGCGTACTGGGGGTCTGGGGGAGGGGGCTTGAAAATGTATGACATAATTAGGGATCAGTTTGATGAGACTTTTTATAATGTCATTTTTGTCTTGAAATATATGCTGTGACATCTCATTAGAGGCGATTCTATTGAGTTGTCACAACATATGTTTTAATCTAACCACATGGATGAATTATCTCAAACTGTCTTGAGATACTCCTTATTATCTTGGGACCATATTATACATAACACAGTATCTCCTTATTATCTTGGGACCATATTATACATAACACAGAGGCCCAGATGGCGGGGCTTAAGCCCCAAAGCCCACCCCCTGGATCCGGGACTGTGGCAGTGTACGGCACCAGCTATAACGCATCGACAATCGTAGCTGCGACCTGTGAGTCCTGTTAGCTGCGACATGAGAGTCTGGTAGCTCCTAGGATAAGATTATTCTTTATCCCATTGCATTCTAGGTATTTTTTGTCGTCTGCTGAAATTGTTGTCTGCATAAAAAATCAAGAATATTTTGACAATGTTGGTCTACCTCTTGTAGAAATGGTGTCTAGGCAGTAAACAGTTTGGATCTCAGATCAGGCCACACGCTAGTTTTTTTGTGTGTGTGGCCTGATCTGGGTCCAAACTGTTTGCCCAGATACCAGGGGTACCCCGAATGGAAAAGTGAAAACTGCCTTCTATAATTATTACCCGATTAAGAATTTGTTTGAAATTAAATCATTTTGTTTTGTCCTGTCTTGCTGGTCAATATCACCTATCTGTTCACAAGACTGGGACCTTTAGTGAAGCTCTAAAACAGTCATAGGGTCCTTCTCACTAGGGTAATCTTGGTCATAATTTATTCAGAGGTTCGGGCTTGAGATGCTGCAATCATTCATTTACTAAAGTAGGTTACTGTAACCTAAACCCAGTCTTTTTTTTTTCTTTTTTTTTCTTTTTTTATCAGTTTTGAACAATGTACCAATTTCACCAAAATATTGTAAATGTTTTTATGTATGCAATGGTTTGATTTTTCACTAATATTTGAGCCGCGACATGAGAAAACCAACAAAGTGGTTGTGCGCCCAGCCCAGACTCATATCAGCCTGGGCATCCGCCCAGTCTGATCAGAGTCTTCGCTGTCCACATGGAGGTAGCTTAGACCCTTAGCTACACTTAAAGTGCTCAGCCAAGAGTCTGATCAGACAAGGCAGATGCCCAGGCTGATCTGCGTCTGCGCTGGGCGCACAATCACTTTGTTGGTTTTCTTGTATCGCGGCTCATTTGCAAATCAACAAGAGGTCTGCTGAGTGGGGCAATATACGTCAGTTTGAGTAGGGTTATATGGTTCCTTAAGTACAGTCTGATAGTGCTATTAACAGCATTGGTACAAAGGGGGGTATCAATAAGGTGGGTTTTCTGCATCCTACCAAAGTTTTATTTTTTTGACTGATGTTATACTCTAGTGTGTCTAGTTTATTGAACCATATGTGACTTTGCGCGGAAAGCCCTAGTTACTGAGCTATGGGTCCAAAGAAGTGGGTGGGGTAATCCAACATGGTTTTAGCCTGTCTTGTAAAAACATTCTCATTTGGTAGAAGAGTACAGCAGACAGACAGGATTTGATAAAATGATTAACAGAACATCTAAACTATATTTCCATATCATTTTATTTGGTCTAATTTGAACATATGTTGTCAAAAAAGACTTCCTTTGACATTTAGCATTTTTTTTATATTTTTGACCTCAATTTTCAATATTTCTTGGCCTTATTGTTAAATGAACAGACATGTTATCATCAAACTCATGTCAAGGAAGTACCTTGAGAAGGACATTCAGATGATGTGACCAGAATATCACAATAGCATAGTTTTCATGGTCGACTGAACACATAAACTTGCTTTGAAGATGGTTTTCTTTCTATTTTGACCTAGAATTACGAACCTTTGGTCAAATTACTATTTTAACTGCTATATTATGCCCCACGCCCCTGCCACTAAAGGTGAGGGAATACATATTGGCTTCAGTGCGGATCTCGTTGGCATCTGCAATTGTGTATGTGTCACATATTAAGTCCTTCTGTGACCTTGGAAACAAGGTCAAGGTCATCAAAATCTGACCTTGACCTTGTTTCCAAGGTCAAAGTATGTGACCCAGATACAGATGCAGACGCCAAGGAGAACCGATCTGAAGCCAATATGTATTCTTTCACCTTTAGTGACGGGGATGTAGGGCATAATATAGCAGTTAAAATAGTAATTTGGCCAAAGGTTCGTAATTCTAGGTCAAAATTAAATGAAAAACATCTTCTGAGCAAGTTTATGTGTTCAGTCGACCATGAAAACTAGGTCATTGTGAAATTCTGGTCACATCATCCGAATGTCCTGGTCAGGGTGCTTCCTTGACATTAGTTTGATGACAACTGGTCTGTTTATTTTACCATAAGGCCAAGAAATATTGAAAATTGAGGACAAAAATATAAACAAGAGGGCCATGAGGCCCTGAACCGCTCACCTGAGTATGGTGGCCATGTAGGTCATGTGACCTACACCGCTAGATAAATTTTCGTTCCATCAGCCCCTGGAGGCTGTGTATGATATTTGGTTACAATTGGCCCTGTGGCTTTTGAGAAGACGTCTTAAATTGTCAAAATATAAGAGACATGGGTCAGAGGTCAAAGGATAACCTTGACCTCTTGTACCCGCAAAACTTCCATGTACTAACTAAGATGACAGTATATACCAATTTTTAGGCCAAAATCTTCTAAACTTGCCATAAACTCTTATGTTCTACCACTTTCCGATACTTGACCTTGCCTTGTAAAAGGTCAAGTCAGCCCAAGGTCATCATTTGAATAATCTTGATAGTACTCAAGTACCTGATGCTATATACCAAGTTTCAAGGCCATCAATCACTTGGTTCTTGAGAAGGAGATTTGTAAAGGTTTTTGCCATATATGGGCATGGCGGCCATGTTGGTCATGTGACCAAGACTTCTTTCCCTCAGCCCCTAGAGGCTCTGTATGAAATTTGGTTACAATTGGCCCAGTGGCTTTTGAGCAGATGTTTGACATTGTCACAATATGAGAGACCAGGGTCTAAGGTCAAAGAATGACCTTGAACTCTTGTACATATAAATTTTCATGTACTCATTTAGATGACTGTATATGCCAATTTTACAGGTTCAAATCTTCAATAGTTTCCAAGAAATCTTATGTTCTAGCATTTTCCCAAACCTGTCTTAGTGGCCACCTGTATTAAGCCAGCAACCTGTATTAAGCAAGCATGTATTCAGTCACCAAAACAGGCAAATACACTGAAATGTACCTGTATTCAGCAAGCACCTGTCTTCAGCAGGCAGATTTTTTTATCCCTTGGGTGCTTGCTTAATACAAGTTGGACTGTAAAAGCTGAAAAAAGCAAATTTGACCTTACCGTAAAAACAGTCAAGGTCAACCCAAGGTCATAATTTGTATAATCTTGGTAGTACTCGCTTACCCAATGCTACATACCAAGTTTCAAGGCCATTGGCCTATTGGTTCTGGAGAAGAAGATTTATCTAGGTTTTTACCATATATGGGCATGGCGGCCATGTTGATCACATGACTACAACCCTTTGAACAAATTTTCATTCTTTTACCCCCTAGAAGATCTACATGAAATTTGGTCACAATTGGCCCAGTGGCTTTTGAGGAGATGTGTGAAATTGTCACAATATGAGAGACCAGGCTCAAAGGTCAAAGAATGACCTTGACCTTTTGTACGCATAAATTTTCATGTATTCATTAAGATGACTGTATACCGGTATATCAATTTTCAGGTCAAAATCGTCAACAGTTCCCAAGAAATCTTATGTTCTGGCATTTTCCCATATAAAAGCACCAGAAAGCATATTTGACCTTGCCGTAAAAAAGGTCAAGGTCAACCCAAGGTCATAATTTGAATAATCTTGGTAGTACTCGCGTACCCGATGCTACATACTAAGTTTCAAGGCCATCGGCCTATCGGTTCTGGAGAAGAAGATTTATCTAGGTTTTTACCATATATGGGCATGGCGGCCATGTTGATCATGTGACTAGGACCCTTTGAACAAATTTTCATTCTTTTACCCCCTAGAAGATCTACATGAAATTTGGTCACAATTGGCCCAGTGGCTTTTGAGGAGATGTGTGAAATTGTCACAATATGAGAGACCAGGCTCAAAGGTCAAAGAATGACCTTGACCTCTTGTACGCATAAATTTTCATGTATTCATTAAGATAACCGTATATATCAATTTTCAGGTCAAAATCATCAACAGTTTCCAAGAAATCTTATGTTCTGGCATTTTCCCATATAAAAGCACCAGAAAGCATATTTGACCTTGCCGTAAAAAAGGTCAAGGTCAACCCAAGGTCATAATTTGAACAATCTTGGTAGTACTCGCGTACCCGATGCTACATACCAAGTTTCAAGGCCATCGGCCTATTGGTTCTGGAGAAGAAGATTTTTCTAGGTTTTTACCATATATGGGCGTGGCGGCCATGTTGGTCATGTGACCAGGACCGTTTGAACAATTTTTCGTTCCTAAGTCCCCTAGAGGCTACATATGAAATTTGGTTACAATTGGCCCAGCGGTTTCAGAGGAGAAGTCGTTTGAAATTGTTGACGGACGGACGGACGGACGGACGGACGACGGACGGACGACGGACGCCGGAGCCTTACCATCCTATAAGCTCCCCCGGAGCCGCTGGCTCAGGTGAGCTAAAAAATGTTGAATGTCAAAGGAAGTCTTTTTTGACAACATATGTTCTAATTTAACCAAATAAAATGATATGGAAATATAGTTTAGATGTTCTGTTAATCATTTTATCAAATCCTGTCTGTCTGCTGTACTCTTCTACCAAATGAGAATGTTTTTACAAGACAGGCTAAAACCATGTTGGATTACCCCACCCACTTCTGTGGACCCATAGCTCAGTAAGTAGGGCTTTCCGCGCAAAGTCACATATGGTTCAATAAACTAGACACACTGGAGTATACCATCAGTCAAAAAAATAAAACTTTGGTAGGATGCAGAAAACCCACCTTATTGATACCCCCCCCCCCCCCCCTTTTCAAGAAGATATGAAATGCTTGCAAGAAAAATACAAGGGGGCATAATTCTGTGATACTGAAAGTTGGGTTATGGTTCTTTTTCTCTGCACATCAACTGAAAGTGCTTTATATTTATTCAAACTTTCAATCATTATAGAGATATGGAGCAGACACGAAATACCTTTAGAAATTCCATCTCTAAGTGTGACTTTCACATTTAATAGTGAGATCCGTGCATCATCTGGATAAGGCAAACAGTTTACCTAAATTTCAAGAAAATCTTTCAAGGGTTAAGGAGATATTGAGTGGACATGAAAAATTAACAGATGGATGGACAGATGGATAACTCCATTTCATAATACCACCAATGTCATGATGGGGGTATAAAAAGCGTGATATAAGAATCCCTCTTACCATAATTGGTAAAAACCCATGGAAGTCATGTTGTATGAGCAAATTAAAAGAGCTTTGTCAGGTCATTGTGACCTAATTATAATGTACGTGTATGTCACATATTTCAAGTTCCAAAACAATGCATCATATCAAAGTTGATATAGCTATTCAGCCAAATGGCCGAAATTGCTGGGGCGTGGTAGTATCTACACTGATAAGACTGCTTTTTTACGAACAAACTGATCTGGGTGTACATGGTACGCTTTTTGCTCGAACACTCTTGGGCCAGATATCAGGTTTTAGACATGGTAAAATAACAACAAAGCAATTTTTAACTAAAACAACTTTATCTAAAACAAATTGATCTAAACAAATCTGGACAGAGTTTCCTTGTATTCAATAAATATATAAAAGCTGGCATAAGGAATACAGTACAATGAAAATGAGATATATGTCTGAAAATACTGTAGACATGTATAACCTTATTACTCTTATGAAGCCTTAGATACCATATATCTTCGGTTATAAGATGAGGTTTTTCCCTTCCAAAACAATCTCAAAGATGTAGATCCATCTTGTTAGATGGATCTAGATCTTTGGGATTGTTTTGGAAAATCTCAAAGATGTAGATCCATCTTGTTAGATGGATCTAGATCTTTGGGATTGTTTTGGAAAATCTCAAAGATGTAGATCCATCTTGTTAGATGGATCTAGATCTTTGGGATTGTTTTGGAAGAGAAAACCCCATTTCACAGCTGAATTTGCATATTTGGAAAGATAAACTCCCATCTTATATGCGAATAAATACGGTAAGCTAACTAGTTGGGGTGGATAGGGAGTTTTTCTTTGCTAAATTATTTTGTCATAAAATATTATGAATTCTACTGATGGAAGTGTCTTGCCTGTCAGCCACCTGCCACAAAAACAGAGCAAAGTAAACCAGAAAATTTGACGATTGATTGACTGATTGATTTGTTGCTTTACGTCCACGATAAACAGCTATGGTCATGTCGGGATGGTCAGTTAACCTAACCACACTATTCCTGGGCAGGATTAGACCTCCTAAGCGGTTAACCAGTACTAAGTGCACATACTTTTGCCAGTAACTGACAACTGCCCTTCTTGAATCAGCGGAAGGTGAAACAAAAGTGTGTGGTCAGACCGGGTATCGAACCCAGGACCTCTGACTTATGAGTCAGGTGCCCTACCAACTGCGCTAAGTGGCCCAGAAAATTTGACAAAAAATTATGCTGCCAATACGAACAAAAGAAAAACAATACCAATGTTTTACTTCTGTTAGTTGCAGCAAGTCTAAATTCCAAGAAAATGAAACTTTCATCCAATGGTAATGGTCTTCGTCAATACAAAGAACCAAGAGCATTGCAAAATTAAACTTGTCTCCCTTTTCTAAAATTATATACCATAATAATATGGCAATAAGATGAGGACTTCCTCTTCAGAATGACCTCTTTTATCTAAATCTGTTGTGTAATTCTATAATTCTACTATAACATAGATCTTCTCTTCAACTCAATCCAAAAATCTAGATCCATTTTAAAAGACAGCTCTTCTGGGTTGGTTTTGAGGTGTAAGACCCTATCTTGTATTATTGCATAAATATCGGTGCCACATGCTATTAACAGGCAAGTTTTAACCAACACAAAACCATGTTCAAACAAGGAGATTCACATGCTATAATGACCACCTTTGGGCCTTTTTGTATTAAGTCGCAGGGCAATACTCCATCAGTACTCATTTGAATGAATACACATATATAGTTTGATGATATGAAATCTAACTGCCTTACAGTCTACCTGGTAGACATACCAGCATCTATACAGAAATATTTCTTGATCTCCAGCTCGCTAACAACTGTTATTACCAGTAGTATTCCTTACAGCCACCACCAAAATAAATAACAACATACAATCATGACAATCAACCATTCAACAAAAACAAGCTATGAGTTGGTCAAGTGTATATTTTTTTACAGTTCACTCTAGATATTTCATTCACTTATTTCTCACAGTACCTGCTGATATCAAAGACAATTTGTGATTCCTGTAAGTTTTTTGTATTTTAATATTTTGGCCTCAAACTGGAATGTTGTTATATTTCAGTTACATCAACAAAGTGGCAAGTACGCCCATCGAAGACTCAGATCAGCCTGGGCATCCACCCAGTCTAATCAGAGTCTTCTTTGTCCACATGGATATACTAGCATAGAGCCATAGCTACACATTAGGCAAACAGTAAAGACTCTGATCAGACTGGGCAGATGCCCAGGCTGATCTGAGTCTTCATTGGGCGCACATGCCAATTTGTTGGTTTTCTCATGTCGCAGCTCATTTGTCTATTTCAATTCTCGTCAGTCAGTCTTTGAGGCTCTGGAGCTGGAATGCCTGGGCTGCTAAAGCACAACACAAGCAGGGTGACGGAAATCAAACTGGAATGCACTGTTTGCCATCATTTATTCATCACCAATAAGCCATTCTAAAATTTTAGGACAATCCCTGTCCCTCATACAGAGTTTACATTTATAAAAACACTGATGACATAACAGTTCTGGTGCACATTTTAAACAACATGCATGTAGTCTCTTTGACATTTATCATCATACAGTATTTGACAAAACTATCTAAAACACAACAATGTAAAAATAACACTTATGTCTGAAAATATCACATAAATATTGAAAAATAATGATAAAATATCTAATTCTATTACCGGCAAGTATTTCTTTCATACTGGTTTAAATCTTGAGTATATGTTATCACAGATAGTTTAATATGGCTTCCTTGATATGTAAAGCTGTTTATTTGCATTATTTTTTAGACTAATACTGTATATTTTCGGTTACGAGATGGAATTTTTCCCCATCCAAAAGAATCCCAAGAAATCTAGATCCATCTAGATTTTTTTGGAATTGTTTAGAAAGGTTAAAAAGTCCTGTCATATATTTAACCGAATAAGTACAGTATGTGGCGGATCTCTTTTCTTGGAGAATTTACAAAAATTCTCAAAATTATCACAAAAACTCCTTTAAATTATGAATTTACTAGACTAATGTACAACTCAGATTTGTAAAAGGCACTGCTGGAATAGTCAGTCTAGAAGAATGCTCCAAGCATGTGTGTCATTATCAATTGAGCCATATTTTATTTACTAATTCCCTTAAAAAATCTGTAAAATAGAAAAACTTTGTGAAACTTTATTTCAACTAAAAAATTATACCGTAATCGACCCATTTACCGCACATGCCCCTATAACCGCACACCAAGGCCATTTCCGGACAAACTGCACAAGCACACACTGCTTTTTCTTTGAAACTCTCACAAAACCCAATAATTAACAGGGAACTCATGAAAAGTATAAACACAAAGTATTTCCAGTCCTACCCATGTTGCCTCTTTCCAGTCACCCTGCATTTCATTGTTCTGAGTGTGTGGTTATTAAATACATTTTAACCACATCTTTTTGTAGCAATTTTGAAAAAGTTAAGCGCACGGTGCGGTAAATGGGTCGATTACGGTAACATTTATCAGTGCAAAGAACCGTCATAAGAATTGTGAATTCAATACATTATCTCCTTACAAACTTTAAAGTGAAAGGGTGCAACACCATGTTTTGACTTTTTCCAGAATGAGACAACTTTTGTGACTTCCTGTTTGCTTTCTTGGGTGATGAAACCCTTCCAAAAAGAAAAGAATTTGCTCCCCTGTTACTAGTTGCCCCATACTGAAAAAGGGAGGCAAAATAAAAATGGCAGAATGGCAGAGTTGCTTCCACTGAAAGTGAATCCATTAACCTTAATTTGTGAAAATAAACGTTCACAAAAATTTCCCATTTCACGGTATCCCACTGAGGGGATCATGGTCCCACTGAGGCACTCACAGATAAAGGCAAGCAGAGAATACAGACAGACATACAAACAACTACATGTAATGACAGAATCTGCTTTGCTCCAGATTCCAGGCAAAGCTGTAAGATATGTAAACATATACTGTACTATCACAGACTCACTTGTAATGGATGAGTTACTGATGGACGCAATGAATAAATATTGCACAGTATGATACACAGATGGGCAAAATAATGTGTGACAAATATCTAAGATGAATTAGAGAAGGGTAGGCTTTGATGATAATTCAAAATGTTGTGGCTCCTCATTTAACCCATTGCATTCTGGGTATTTTTTGTCGTCTGCTGAAATTGTCGTCTGCATCAAAAATCAAGAACACATTGACAATATTGGTCTAACCAACTCTTGTAGAAATGATGTCTAGACAGCAAACAGTTTGGATCTCAGATCAGGCCCCACGTTTGTGGGGCCTGATCTGCATCCAAACTGTTTGCCCAGATACCCCTAAAGGGGTATCCCGAATGGATTGGGTTAAACCACCTCACCAAGGTGAGGTGGTTTATATGAGGAATCAAAACACGTTTTACAGAGAAAAAAGGAAAAAATATCCCATAATTATAATCAAAACCTGTTCTTATCTGAAGCTCAGATCTACAATACAAACAAAAGAACAAAAGAGTTTCTGTACACACCTTGCAATATATATATAACATATATACAATACAAATCTGTCTTCTTTTTTTGTATTTTTATTATTACCATTTTTTTCAATATTATTACTAACTGTGCATTTAAGATAAGTTGTTAATAAATACAGTAGAACTTCACTGGCTCCAACAACCTTGGGACCATGAAAATTAGTTCCAGCCAAGGGTAGCTCTAGCCATCCGGGGGTGGTTTCTATATAAATTGAGCTCTAGGCACCCAAGAACAAGTTCTAGCCTGGCAGGGTAAACGAGCCATCAGGGTTCTAGCCATTGAAGTTCAACTGTAACTTGCAGTGACTGACAAAGCAATATTAACTGAGTTTTGAATGCCATAGTGCATATGCCGGCAAGTATTAGGGGTAAAACATTGTCTTTAAAATCCGAGCATATTATCATTACGCAAAGTTTTCATGTCAATTTTACTTGTAAAACATACAACCACAAGTGCTTTGAAGTTCTAGCCTAGAAAGAAAAACTTCTTGTCTACTACAGATGGGTCCAAGACAAGACCTGTACACAGAGGGGCTGCAGAGGGTGCACAATCATGCACCCCTAAATTGGGCAATTTATTTCAAAATCATGAAGTTCTAAAACTCTGTTTTGTCTGTATTTTCACAACCCCTTTTGAAAATTTCCTAAAATCCCCATCCCCCCTTTCCCTAAAAAAAAGTCTGCGTTAGGCCTGTGTACACTATTTTCTTGAAATGATATGAATCTTCTGAATTATCACATTTTAAATTTTTTAAGGTGTAAACTTCAAGAGCATGTAGTAAATTTAAGTTTTCAAGACACATGCACACCATTTGTAGTCAAGCTTTTATGACAGCAACAAGCTGTAAAATGTATAAGAGAATACGAGACATAGATCCTCACTACACATGAAATTTCATGGAAAAGCGAGAAGCATATTATAAGTAAGTTACAAACAGTGATATTTATTTAATCATATACTTGGGAGTCCAGAAGACCAGCTTACTGAACTCCAGCATGATAAACATATTTGAGCCGTGCTACAAGAACTCCAAGGGAGATTATTATAATCTGAAATTATTTGTCTCTCTTTTGGCAAGGGGAAGAACTGCTGTCAGAGAAAATTGGAGATATCTTAAAGGGAAGTAAATGACTTTCAAAAATTTAATTTCAGATGTTAGTGGTTTTATTTCAAAATATTACTTTTTTTAAAAAAAACAAAAACAAAAAAAACTTCAGATGCATACTTTTGAATTTTCAAAGTAACCATGGATATTTTTGAATTTTCAAAGCAGCCATTTTGAAAATAATGACTTAACACTGAATAAAAATAACAACTAGGTTATGAAAAAAAAAATGGTCATGCCTAGACTGGGTCATGAAATAAGGTAATGTCTTACACTAGGTCATGCAAATAGAACCAGTCCAGAAACCCCAACAACAAGTAGAGACTCAAATCAAACTGAATATTCAATAACAGTCTAATCTGGGTCTATGCCATTCGCTAAATCTGATCATGGTATAAGCAGTTCACTGATACCGTAAAATTCTAAATATTGGGACAGATAGGTCTGAGCAAATAGTGCAGACCCAGATCAGACTGCTCCTGAAGGAGCAGTCTGATCAGGGTCTACACTGTCTGCCATTCCATCTGCATATTTTAAATGTATTAATGTTTGAAAAGCTAAACTATTCAAGTTTCCGGATAGTTACAGTAAACATTTTCTGTGTCCAAATGTTTAGAATCTTTATGGTAATATAACTGTCAACCCAGGGCAAGAGGAAAATCATAATCACGTAATTACATTATTTATCGGATCACCTTAACCAGTGTGAGTATTTTTTTCAACTGTAAGATGAGGATTTCCTATTCCAAAATTATCCCAAAATGATTGATTGATTTGATGCTTAACATTCACGGTAAACATCTATGGTCATGTTGGGACGGTCAGTTGACCTAACCACACTATTCCTGGGCAGGCTTAGACCTCCAGTACTAAGTGCACATACTTTCACCAGTAACTGACAACTGCCCTTCTTGAATCAGCGGAAGGAGAAACGAAAGTACGTGGCCAGACCAGGTTTCGAACCCAGGACTTATGAGTCAGGTGCCCTACTGATTGCGCTACGCGGCCCGGCTACCCTACAATGATAAATTTCTGTATACATGTATACGTAACTGCAAAAACACAGTCAAACTGCATGTAGCAGACTAGTGTGGATTGATAATCTTTCCTGTTCGAAACGCTTTCCTCAAGCTTCCAATCACTATAACTCTAATTTCTTTTATCCCATTTTTTTTTAAAGAAAATGTAAGAAAACGTTTTTCTTTTTTTAAGAAAATGTGAAAAAGACATATCATGTATGGTACAAGGTAGAATCTGATAATCCAAAACAAAATACATGCTGATGCAGCATTTTCATATCTGAGCCGCGACACGAGAAAACCAACAAAGTGGTTGTGCACCCGGCGCAGACGCAGATCAGCCTTGGCATCCGCCTAGTCTGATTAGACTCTCCGCTAAGCACTTATAGGGCAGCTTAGGGTAAGCTACCTCCATATGGACAGCGAAGACACCGATCAGACTGGGTGGATGCCCAGGCTGATCTGAGTCTGTGCTGGGCGCACAACCACATTGTTGGTTTTGTCATGTCGTGGCTCATTTACAGAATGCAGTTCATTTAATTTGTGGATTGACTGGTGGACAGCTTACATCCTGAACTATGCTGAATGCTATGGTTTCAGAACAGGTTCTCTTGTGCAATACCCTAATCTTTGACAAAAATGCAAGAACAGAATGCCATGGAAACTGTTGAAAAAGACAAAATGGCTCATAACAAGCCATCTGGTGGGCACTGTTTGAGTAGGTGTCTAGGAAGTTTGTCGGGTCAAAAGTTTGGATGTGATGTTTCTGATAAATTTATTTGAACGTTATGTTTCTGATAAATTAATCAATATATCTTATAATTACAGTGTACAGACTTTATTTCCCTCTTTATAGGGGAGAGTCGGGTAACTTCGGACAGCGGGTAAATTCGGACAGTGACATTGTTTCCTTTATGTCAGTTGTTTGGAACTAAAACAAAAATAACTGGCCAAACAGCGAAAATCCTGATGAGACGGCTCATTATGATTTTTGCTGTTTGCAATGGTATGTAAGAATTTACCCCCCTGTCTGAAGTTACCCAACTCTACCCTAATCATAGGAGAAATGATGGGTATATGTTTTATGGCCCTTTCAAGGCATATGGTTATATTTCAAACAGACAGCACTTTTTTGTTACCCAAGAGAGACAACTCAAGCAGAAAATTCATTTCTTTGATGTATTAATCCTTGCTAACACAGAAGTGTCAATGTGGCTGAGTGATTAGCACTTTCCACTTCGGATCGCAGGGTTGCTGGTTTGAGTCATACTGGAGGTCAGATTCAAACCAAAACACCACTTCACTGCATTTCATAATCACCCTCCCTTCATCCTGATATGACTGAAATACTTTTGAAAAGGACATAAAATTACAAGTCATCCATCCACTCATCCTTGCCAACAGAGGTCTTCTAGAGGAAGCAACTTGCTCCCCTCTAGGTCTTAACCCTTTTTTGACCAGTGGACTTGTCCATTCTTATCATTCAGATAATCCCATTACTAGTTTTAGGGGTTTCTGGTGAATATTTTCACTTTTATTGTACTTTGCATAGAAATTCCTGTAAGCAAACAATGTAGGCCCTGATCAGACGCCGCGTTTTGCGGCATCTGAACTGGGTCTGCACTGTTTGCATAATGTCCCCAAAACGGGTATCCGGTCTAAAAAGGGTTAAAGTACAAGTCTTAAACCACAGGGAAGACTTTCTTTCCTCTAAGAGTAGCCCCAATACAAGTGGAAAGACATCCAGATCAGAAGTAATCTTCCTTGGAGGACCTTCTATTTCCTTCGGAGATTTCATCCATTTTACATGCATGTATATTTATTCTATTTTCCCTTCGATATATTCTGCTTGGCTTGGCCCAGCGCCACTTGGCGAGCATTACTGCCAAAGGTGAGCGAGCTTACAGTCTCCAAGAAATTGCTAGGATCAGGACTAACATTGACAAACAAGCATGCCTGAAAGACAGATAAAACAGTAATGTCAAACAAGTTTGCATAAGCATAATTTAAGACTATTATGGTATATCAAAGAAAGCTTGAATCCTTACACTTGCAAACTAACCATAGTCCTAGACAGAGCTCTAGATAAGAGGGAGTATTTGGTGATAATAAGGGATAATCTTGTTAATTCTGCATAAGAACATATGTCGTGTCCCGTCATCTGAACCGTCTCAACGAGACGGTTCAGATGAGGGGTCACAACCTATGGTTTCGATGAGAAATAAAAGAAAAATTATCCTTAATTATCATCAAATACGCCCTCTTATCTAGAGCTCTGCTAGAGTGTACAAGCCTGGAAAATTCATAAGACATAACAGAAAATGTTATAGAAGAAATCCTTGTGAAAGTTTACAGCCCTGACTTGCAAGACAACAAAACATCAACAACAAGGTACAAAATAAAGTTTACCCCACAGCTATATGGCTAAAGATACAAATTTTCTCAAATTTGGAAATCACAAGGTTAAATGAAAATATAGCTTATAAAGAATATAAATAGTAGGAAAATTTAATTTGTTCCAGTTCATACGGTACATTTCAACTGGTTAAAAATACCATGTTTTATGGAAGAGCACTAAAGTATGGAGAAATTAATATCTTAAATCTGCTTTTTTTTTAAATTGAATCTTCTGTCTTTCAATTTGGACTAGTCCACTAACCATTTTGAGCAGTGTCTGGCAGACAACAAATATGGTAGGAAGTGTAGATCCTGATCAAATTGGTTCTTAGGAGCAGCTGATCTGGATCTGCACTTCCCTTTCAGCAACTGGGAGGTAAGCACAGCCCCGGATCCAGGGGGTGGGCTTTGGGGCTGCAGCCCCGCCATCAAGTTGGCCTCTGTGTTATGTATAATACGTAGGCCTCCAGATAAAGAGAAGTATCTGATGACAGTTTGAGAAAAAATATCCAATGTGGTTAGATCAAAGTATTCAAAATATATGTTGCGATATCTCATTAGAATCGCCTCGGGGAGGCGATTCTAATGAGATGTCACAACATATATTTCAAGGATTTTTTTTTTATAAAAATTCTCTTGAAATTGAACCATAAATATGTCATATTTTCAAGCCCCCTCCCCCACACACATACATTTCGGCACCTTCCAGCCCCACCAGTTATCCAGAGCCCCACCAGTACGTGATGGTCTGGATCCGGGCCTGAAGCAAACTAAAATTTAATTTTGGACTTACCTTGGCATCCCCACTGAGCGAAGGTTGAAGTATTTGTGTAAGTTTAGAGTTTCTGTATGGTGTATGAAGCTGGCTTGTTCTCAAAGCTGTGAACACCTGAAAAATGATAAGGAAGTTTTATTGGAAGCTTTGACAGAAACAGCTGCTGAGCCTGGCTGAATAAAGTTCTTTGGTAGACTATTCCGTAAACAACCATACCTGAACAATTCCAACTCAACTGCCTAATAATAATTTAGCGCAATTTGATTGGTCAAGAGTGAACATGAACCGGCATTTATGCTTTGATAAACTCCCTTAGCCAGAAATCTGGAACTACTTGGAACTATTTTCTTGGCGTCGATTTCTAAGATACTCACTATAGCTGACAATTTTGAGAAAAAGATGGCCAAGATGGAATTATAAGAAATTAATTTTACTTTTGTGGATTTTACGGATGTGTAAATGCCTGCGAATCACTCACAAACTTAACATAAAGCCCTTGGGCTTTACTCTGTTTGTGAGTGATTCACTGGCGTTTACAATTCGACGAAATCCACAAAAATAAAATTCAATCCTATACAAAACCAAAGTAGAAACAATTACAAACGGTGTAAATGGGTGATCTAATCTGGCTCTGAACAGTTTGTCAGTTTGCCTGTGACATTTATCAAACCTCTAGCTCTGTAGCAGTTACATCCGTTTGAGGGGACTGAATTCTGCCTTTCTTTCATATACAACTGTAAAAACTGATCTGCTCTTAAGGTTGACACCAATTAAAATGGGAGGCAAGAAATGAAATACCCAGAGTTGCTTCCCCTGAAAGTACCCTTGTCTTCTTTTCACTGATCTTAATAAAGTAAAATGATAGAGAAAAGAGATAAACAAATACAGTCAACCCTCTTTACAAGGGCACTCATTACAACAGCAAAATTCTTTATAACGTCATTTTGATTTGCATGGAATGGCTTTATTGTTCATAATATGCATTCATTATAACAGCAAATTCAGTTTAACGTCAAAATATTTGGGAACAAATGCCGTCATCGTAAAGAGGGTCCACTGCAGTAATGCAACTGTTAGAGAATGCATATGGTAACAATTTATTTTTCCTGAAATACACAAACTATTTTAACTTCAGCTGTCTGTCATAGCAAATTTTACTACTCCTACAAGTTCGCAAATAATCAAGGGAAGACAAAATGAATACAGCTCATGAACTTTGTGGATATGATACAGCGACAATTTACCTGTCCTAAAGCAGACAATGACTTGTTGATAGCAGCTGCCTCTATTAGCCTCTGACCCTCAGCTTCTGTCTTAGCTATTCTCTCTGACCCTGCAAGGTCACACAAGGTCAAGGTTCCCTTTGAAATAGCATTAGTGACCTTGTCTTGACCTGTCACTGACAGCATTAATACCAGATGAGATCTTGAACTGAAAATGGAATAAAAAATATAAACAATCAAGAGAAGTATACTTTTAAGAGTTTTCTCTGTCATCTCATTGCTTCAACTTTTTTCCTCTTCAATACTTATGTTATTCTAATGTTGTGATCACTGACATGAGATCTGGAATTACAACAGAAAGTACAGAAAACTTTGCCCCCTGGACAAATTTAGATTAATGGACAATCATTGTAGAATTACCGATATCTGTATTATGCTACAGCTACTGTAAAACACTTATATTTGGCGGCAGCAAAATTTGGCGGTTTTCAAATTTGGACCTTTTGGCGGATTTTTATTTTGGCGGTTTTGTGATTCTCAAGAACAAAATATTTCTTCTGACGTCGTATTTGGCTCTTTATTTGAGCTCTATATTGTCATGGTGATTAAAACAATAACAATTATCATTATAGTCATGTTACAGTTTGGGTAGTTAATTGATTAAAATAAACAGATTTTGAGTTCCTTCTGATTTAATCAACTTAACTGATATACTAATTAGTATGGTGAGAACATTTTCATACTCCGTTTCCTCCCACGTTGTTTGCGAAGCATCTTCTTTCGCGCTTATATAAGTGATGTTTATTAGCTTTGATATTTTGGTTGAGGAAATAGGATTATGTGCTCAATAATATTTTTCCTCTTTCGGTATCATGAGTTTATATTGGCGGTATTTTAATTTGGCGATTTTCTTCTTTTCCGCCAATATCGCCAAAATAAAATGACCGCCAAATATAAGTGTTTTACAGTATCTTAGGATACCATTTCAGGTTTAATAGCCACTTACAGGTTTATTCAGCAAGCACACAACTTTGAGAACCTTCTAAGCTGAAAATCTGATATACATACATTTACCTGCATTTTTCAATAACATGAGTTTGACTATAACTGAGCCAAGTCAAGTGACTTTCAACAATGTGCCAATTTTGTCATGAGACATTCAGCTCAACCATCTCATTTACACAATGTATTCAGACACCTCACTACTGGCTTGTGCCACTTCCATAGAAAGCTGAGGTGATAAGGGAAGTGCCTTTTCTTGTCATCAATGCAACATTGTTGGAAGCCACATGATGTGGCTCAGGTATGTCAGAACTATGTATTACCTGGTTGAATTCATCTTAGTAGCTGCTGTTGTTCTATTCTGATCTCCCATGTCCATGACCTTCTTCACATCTGCTATTCCATTAATATTCTGGTATGTAAGCCCCGGAATATCTACCTTATTACCGGCAGTACGAAGTTCTAAAGTTTTAGCATCAGTAGTTAGTAAGTCCTGTATATGTTCATTGTAAATCTCCACCAAAGCAACCTAAAACAAAAAACAGATGTATACCAGAGATCCAGATAGGAAGCAGTTTTTGTGGTAGTTTTATGATATGATTTGCCATATAGAGTATATCATAACTGTCTTTTGGTCTTTTGATATAATGTTTGACAGGCAAGACCAGAAACACTGAGGAATGGTTAGGCCTGCTGAGTGGACCCTCTTTATAACGACAGCATTTGTTCCTGAACATTTTGCTGTTAAACTGAATTCGCTGTCGTAAAGAATATATATTTAGAACAATATAGCCATTCCGTGCATATCAAAATGATGTTATAAAGAAATTTTGCTGTTGTAATGAGTGCTGATATAAAGAGGGTGGGCTGTTATTTTGCATCATTTAATTGATTTTCATGCATTTAAAAGTGTCAAACAAATGAAATATGAACTGCGGTTTTATCAAAACTTGCTTACGTTGAGATATGCATGATGACATGATTCAGTGACATCATTTGACCAATCAAACGTTATTTTCAAGTCCAACATAACTAAGTAGCCAATCACCTTCACAGAGTTCTTCTGAAGGCAATGACTGATTTGTTCAAGCACAGTTCCAAACTTATGTGATATCACATGTTACAATACCCGTTATAAGGTAGAAAGGAGCGGCTGTAGCATAGTGGATAACACTCCAGACTACCATTCCAGGGGTCGCAGGTTCGATCCCCCGCTTCTCCGGTCTTTGGGATGAGACTTTAAACCGAGGTCCCGTCTCCATATGACCTCGTTGTTGGTGGGACGTTAAACCCGAGTTCACTCACTCACTCACTATAAGGTAGAAATCTGCAGCAGGTAAAAATAAGTACAATGTCATCTCTCACTCGACACTGTGTTATTTAAAGGCTTATAATCAAATATCCACCTTCTCAACTTTGATTATAAGATACTTGAATCTCATAAGAGAAAAACGTTCTTTGGTTTGGTCTTCAAAACATACCTCCATTTCATATTTCCTGGTTTCTTTTCTATCAGCACACACCTGGAACAATTCTTTCATTGCTCTGTAATGAAGAAAGACAATATTAAATATCTGGGCTCATTGGTCAAAGCACTGTTAGCTTAATGGTGTCTCGTTAGTCAAGTACTTGTTAAGCACATGTGTTCTGGTATATATAAAATCATGAGTGCTAATATATTTTGCTGAAAAAGTTTAAGGAGCTTAAAAAAAGCTCCTCACATTACTTCCACAAAACTGGCAGTTTGCATACAATACATTCAAAATGTAACATCTGAATAACAAACTATGTTGTGTTTTTTGAACAACTAAGCCCTGATGCACTTTCATCTTCAGTTTCTTAGGAGGAAAAAAGAGACAATTTCTTACAGGAAATATTTCCACTTAGACACATTTTGTTGTAATATTTCTTAAACTCAAGAATGCATGTAATATGTCAAGAAAACCAAAAACTGAAATTCATATTATACACAATGCAGATTAAGCTACTAAAACTATATAGAATAGTGGAAATAATTTCCCATAGCATTTCAAGTCCTGCAAAAACAAGAATTCCATGGAGTGTAGTGTCTCACCTGTAAAAGCATTGCCACAAAGCAGAGCTAAACCAGAAACCCCAATTCAAAGTTTACCCCGCCGACAATGACAACAAAACTGGAAAGGTAATACCTATCAGTTGCTTCTGCTAGTGAAAGGTCAGATAAAAACTCGTGTTTTCCATTATAGGGATCATACACATTTTTCATGCATTAAGATTTACCTGGTCAAGAAGTTGTTTGAACACAAGGCAACAGTTAAGTTCAAACTACTTCTGAGGGACACAGCCAATTTTAATGCATAAAAAAACATGCTTGATCACTACTCTTGCATTTTTGGTGCACAAGTTCATGGAAAAATATTTGAAACGTCTGAGCAGGGCTCTCACTCCCCTTTTTGGGAATGGGGCCGAGGCCTTTAGAATTGGGAAAAATAGCGTTGTTTTGTCTAAAATTGGGAAAATTTACTTTGTTTTATGTGTGAAGTTTTCATTGTCAGACCAACACAACTTACATTATGGTATTGTTATATTTTCAGAGGAATCCGGTCAATAAGCAGACATAGCAGATAATGAAGCACAATAAACTTTATCAGATAGTTGGGATATTAGATAATAACAAAACTATTTGTGTGTGTTGAGTTATTCTTTCTTTCCTTTGAACAGGCAACTTCCCTATCTTGCCACTCTCAAATTGAAGAGACGACTGGGACCTAGAAAAAAGTGTTAGGTTTGAAGTATCTTTGAACTAAGTAAGCATATAATTCATTAAGACTTTAAACTTAGAATTTATCCATTGTTATTGCTGTGGTAAGTATGCATATCATCATTCACTGATCATTTTATGCAAGTTCAAGAACAATATGGATGTTTAATTTTTAATTTTATTCAATATTTTTGTTGCAAAATATGACAATTGTACTTAGAAAAATATCCCTCTTCCTTCAGACTGAATTCCCTTTCCCTGAAAACAATATATCAGAGGTCAAAAAATATACTCTCAAACACCTCAGTAGCCCTGGTAAGGTTGCTGTTACTATGGAACAGGAAACTTGTTTACTGCCATGACTGGCTATGTAGAACAAAGTACCACAGTTATGAGGGAGAGAGAGAGAGAAACTGGACTGTCACACAGCAGAACATGACAAAACTTTCAGTCCTGCAAGTACAAAACATCCACGGTATGTCATTATCACTATACTAACTCTTGGATGTCCAAGTAATCCTGTTTATGATTTTGCATATGGCCGAAAATGTCTGTGAAAATCGATTTAGGTACGAAACGCCAAAACAGCCGAATCATCCACCATAGGTGAAAACTCGGATCAAATTTTAGCATTGGAAGACTTTAATTTAAAGAATAAGTCAAAATATTGTTCACCACAACAAAATTGGCCCATAAAGCAAAGAAAATATTAACATAATGCAGCCAAAATCGCTAGGCTATTCGCCCTCAATTGAAAGGGAAGTAACTCTAACAGTGCATGATAAAACCCAGTACCGGTTTCCAATAACAAAACATGACGATTGTAATTGAAAATGTAATTGATTCCTGATTTTTAAAGTTATAAATTATGTTAACATTTTAAGTTTTAGGCGGTAGTTCTGTTGTGGTTCTTTGTTGCCTGTTTTTGGTGTCAGAGTTTCTGTGATGTTTTACCTTATGTATGTTATTATTATTTTTGGTTCGGTTTGGGTTGCTGAGTGGCCACCTTTTGGGAACAAGCTGCTCACTCGGTTGGCCATATGTTCTCTGTATCTTGATTATTTGTAATCTTAGTTGTTTCCAACTATGGTTTGAGGGCTGGATTTGGATTTTGATTGTTTCAGTTCCTGGTCTTTGCATACTTTTTACTTTTAATACATTTTGCAATTGATACAACTGCAGTATTCTTGGACCAAACAGACTTAGTCAGATTGGGAATTTTTCATCTGGAATTGGGAAAAAAACATACTTTTTGGCATTGGGAATGGGGCCGAATTTCGGCCCCAAATTTCGGAGATCGAGAGCCCTGCTGAGAAATCATAAAATTTGTTTACACAATGCACTACATATCTTGACAACATAATTTGAAAACTAAATGGCTTTGAAGCTAATTAAAGAATTTTTGCATAGAATATAGCTCTATCATATGATTGTCAGAATATTTCATTTTACCTGACATTAATACCAGGGTTCTTTTCTGGCCCCATCATTGTGAAAGTTTTACCCGAGCCTGTCTGACCATAGGCCAATAAACAGACATTGTAACCATCAGCACAGGAGGTAATGATGGATTTTGTTTCTTCAAATATCTGAAACCAGAAAATGGTGTACACCTATATACACATACCCTCATTATCTCAAACACAGATATCTCAAAGTACCCTCCTATATCAAAGAATATAGTTTGGACACATTTCCTACTTTTCTTTACATTTTAGCTCCTGTTATCTCAAACTACTGGTATCTCATAGTAAATTTTCTGGAAACAGAAAAATTTACTTTGAGATATCAGTAGTTTGACTTTGAGATATCGCGAGTAGATGGTATTCATATGTATATACATTCAATTGACACTATCTATGGTACGTTTCATGCCAGTCTGTTTTAAGAACAACCATTTATATTATCGATGCCAGTCCAGTCCGGACTGTTTCAATAATATAAATGGTTGTTCATAAATAAACTGTCATGAATAGGTGTTAATTAGATTTATTTACAATTTAATATAAATCTACATACCCATAAGCAGTTAACAACAGCTTGTTATGACCTTACATTTTTGTTACATGGACTTTCGGGTATTATCAAATTTTGAATAAAGATGGTAGACAAAGCTTGAATGGATAGCTGTACAAACTATCAGAATGAGATTTCCAAGTTACACTCATTAAAAAGGCAAGAGATCAGTGCAGAAAGTGTTAACTGTTTGCGACATTGGTATATCTGTCTTTTGGTGAATGAACTGTGAGTGTTTAAACCCACTTGGGTACATGAGTACACTGTTCCAAGTATGTACAGTTCACCATGACAATAACATAATCTCGTACAATTCAAAATGCAAACAGTGCATACTCTGACCAATCTGCACAGGTTCTGGGCAGTCCTGGACAACATGATGTAAGACACAGTTTTTTGCACAACACAATGGAACCTCTCTGAATGGCCACCTCTCAACAGCAGCCACCTCCCTGTCACAAACAGTTTTTTTCAATTTCCAAAAGGGCAGTTTTACTATTTGATTAACTTTCCTATTATAGTAACTACCATATATAAACAGTTGTTCAAATCTAACTAAATCTTTAGTTAACGAGATGTTAAATTTTCAAACATATTATATGCAAAGACACTGCCAATCTTTTTGCTGAAAAAAGGTGAGGAGCTTTTGCACAAAAGCTTCACACAATTTTTCAGCAAGAATATTACCGCAACTGATTTTGTCAGTAATGTAAGACTTAACAAATAATCAACTAATGACTTTGTTAAGCTAACAATGCTCTGAACAACCGGGCCCAGGTTTATGTTTTCCGCAGGGTGAATAATGTGTTGAGGTTGCATTGTAATACTTCTGCTGCTATTTCACAATCTCCGACAAATGAAGGTAGGAAATGTAACATAAAGCGTAAGAAAACTTACAGCCTCTTGTGTAGAAGACATATCAAAGACCTTGTCAAAGGAGAACATTTTCTTGCCCTGCTGTGGATGTATACACACAATATCTTGGTCACTTGGGAACTTGAGACAGTTGTCTCCCCTATCATCTTTCCTCGCTCGACAGAACACCCGTATATTGCCTCGTAATTCTTGAAGCTGTAATGAAAATTTCGAATACTGTAACTGTACAAATGTTCCTAGTTTGTTTAAAATGTTAGCATTTTGTGCTCTGCAAGTATTCATAAATTTAAAACCGAGGAAAAAGAGTTTCTTCAAAGGATTCAGACAAATCATCAAAAGCATGAATACTAATACAGTGTAGCCTCATTGTAAAATTACACTACTCTTAATGATGCTGTTTTGGATAAAACTTTCAAGTCATAATAACGGCCTCCACCACACCCACACCTCCCCTCTAGACTAAAACTACAAAGGATTAGAAGATAAAAGGCAAAGCATTGTTTTGTAATTTAGTTTCAATAAAACTAAAATCACTTATAATACTATCTGTTTTCTAAAATTAAGGAATTTTGACTGTAAGTAAGTAAGTAAGTAAGTAAGTAAAGACTTTATTTAACGAGGGTGACAACATTTAGCATATAATATAGCTAATCTTCCATGAGGCCCTCAAAGTATACTGAACAAAAATAAAAACTTGACGGTTTTTATTTCTCAATTCCGGCCAACCTTGCAAATTTGTAATGTATATATGGATGTTTTCGAGTTGGACAGACATCTGATTACTTAAATCATGAAAAATTATTGGTAAATGATTGTCCTGTCCGGAGTTATCTAACTTATTCCTATTTCATTAATTCAGAAAAGAACTTTAATTTGCGCATGCGCAGAAGAAAGTTCTTTTGTACGCAATAAACAGTAGTTCCAGTATGCATAAAAACACTTTAAACGCTTATGGTAATTGTAACCACAACCTGAAAATAACGTTTAAAGTTTCAAAACTTTCAGATTACCTCCCTTTGAATTAAACATATAGAGATTTATGAAATGCCGTATCTTCTATACCAATGCTTCGTTTTCGTTATTTTCTTCGTGATTAGTTTGCTTGTCTTGCAAACTCAATGTGTTTATTACTAAATTTATTTGAAAGCCATTTCTAAAACTGCCAGAAAGATTCAAATGTGTAATGGGAATTCCATTGAAACTGAATTTCTGACTCCATAATGGCGTGGACTGAGGTTTTTCGTCTGGTCCTTACGGCCTCCTAGTCGACCATGCATCGGCACAATTTTAGCTTATGAGTCCATACAGATTGGATTTAATAACGGCAAAGCGTTGCCAACAGATTTTTTTCATTTAAGCAGACTTCGACGATTTTAAATTTGGTATTTTTTTTGTTTTGAGCATAGAAAACAGAAAAGTACCCTTGTGACGTTTACAATAGCCTCAATTTTGCTGTATCTATGGAATCTTGAAATTTGTGTGATTGTGATATGACAGAATAATTACATTTTCTTAAACTACAAGAATTTTTAGGTCTCACTTTTTCCCGACTACCGTAGGATGAAAAATAGCGACTGTCAAGTTTTTATTTTTGCTAAGTATATAATACAAGACTAGTGTCATATAAGACAGATGTTTAAGCACAATTATGATACATTCTGTACAGCTGTAACAATGCTATGAGAATAAGAACAGGTGAAATATAAGATAAGCAAAAAGATGAAGGAAAATATTACAAAAGCTTCTTCATGTGAGATTTATCAAAGAAGCAATGTTGGACAATGAAGTATTTATACTAATTTGCACACACCAGTCCTATAGAAAAAGAATCAGTGTAGATTGACTTTTACAGTATAGATTACAATAGAAAACACACACAAATGCACACATGCACACACTTACACACACCATTATGATTAAAGAAACAGATGTATATACATATAGATATCCATTGTGGAACTGAGCAGCCATTTTCAGAAATACTTTATGCATCTATCTTATCATGCTTTGTTGTTTTTTTTTTGTTTTTTTTTGTTTTTAGCGTGCTGATGTTTGAAATGGCTAACACGGTAATAAGTCTATTGTGTCAGCCACTGACTGTGCCAACAATCATCGATTCATCAACAGAAGGGGCCACAAGTCTTGCTTTTCTGGTAGGTGAGCTCCTTCTTACACCTCTTACAGGAAACTGTCTACTCCTTCTGTGAACAAATTCATTCCTGTAAAAGCCACCCTGTCACATGGGATTCAAGGTGGGAGTAATCTCACGTAAATATGTATCCATATGAGCTGCGACACGACAAAACCAATACAGTGGCATGTGCACCCAGCGAAGATTCGGATCAGCCTGAGCAGCAGCCCAGTCTGATCTGATCAGACTGGGTGGCTGCTCAGGCTGACCTGAATCTTCTCTGGGTGCACATGTCACTTTGTTGGTTTTGTTGTGTCACAGCTAATATATCTTAAAAAGCTTTTACCTGGTTATACAGCAGCTTCCTCTGTAGAGCCTCTTTTCTGTACAATGCCCTAACTTCCTCAATCTCCTCCATGGTTCCCTTTTCTGAACTCTTGAGCTGTTTGAAGGCGGGACCCATCTTACCCATGACTGCTTTCAATTCACCCATATACTTCTCAACATCCAGTTTTAACCGAGTGTGTGATTTGCGTAAATCTTTTGCTGTTGCATTGAGATCCAGAATATCAGCTGGATTCACAACTTCACCCTGAACTTGTTTACCCTGAAAACACAATTTTAGGAGGATTACCATGAGCAAATGCTTTAAGGTGTATGGATACATCTCAATATTTTCAGCTATTTCCACAAAGGGAAATTACTTATGTGGCTTCCTATTTGTTTCCCGTGACTATAAAACCCTTCAAGAAAGAGGTCCACTCCTTGAGGAAAGAATTTTGTTTCTAGAGGAGAAAATTCTTTCCTTAAGAGTTAACTCGTATTGAGAACTAAGGGAAAAATGAAAATGGCACAGTTAGTTCCCCTGAAAGTTTGGCTATTCACCTTAAATACTGAGACAATTCAACCAATTATTGGAACTGTCCTAAAATGTTAACCAACTGGCTTAGCGTATTGTTTGTAGATAAGCAAATAATGCAGACACTGCTCAGACTGCTCTTTTTCTGTACCATACTTAAATATGTTAAAAGAACAAGATGCAAAACTTTCTGTCTGACAATGATAAAATTGTTTTTCTAAATTAATATTTAATATATCCAAGAGACATGGAACATCCTATACATATACACACTGCTGTTAACTAATAACACTGTTGGTTTTAAACAACCAGGCCCTGTGCCCAGGAAAAGGAGCAACGCAGTACTCTCAACAAGGGAGGTGACTTTATTAGGGGACAACTTGCTAAATATACACACACGGTACCACTTAACATACAGTTTGTTAACATGTAACTGAAGCATATTTTGTGAAAGTGACACTCACCCCTTTGCCTCCTTTTCCGACCTTTCCTGCCACCATCATTCTGGACACAGGTCTTGCTGTCTTTGGTCTTCCACCAGTAGCAGCCGACAACTGAGCTTCCGTCTGCTTGTTTTCAACCTCAAGTTCACTGAGTTTTAGGGTAAGATCTTCATTCTGTTTGAAACATATACAATACATTTGGCATATTCAGATCTAGAAAATAAGATACATGCTGTTGTTCACTGAAAGTGAAACAGAGAAGCTCTGATTTCAACCACAGATATACTGCCAGTATTTTACTTAGGCAACCCATTCTTGGACATAGGGGAAGTTTTCACAAAGGACAGAGCAAGAGACACTGTCTCAGTTCCCAACTAAATGTAGTATAGTACTGACATGACTGTAAACCACACACAGGTTTGACCTTGCACCTAAAAATACATCACATGCTCAGAGAACTTATGGAGAACTCAAGCAAATTGGCCCCATTTTTAGACACAAACACTGGAGGTCAAACGGTGATTAATCAAGAAATTGAAACAGCTTTATCGCAAATATGGAAGTTTTTGCTGCAAACCTCCCAAACGGAAATGGGTCCCATATTCAGTCCCAAATCTCTGATGGTCTATTTCTGCAAGCGTATATACTCACTTATAGGGCTGGGACGGGTAGAGATTTTGTACACGAGTACCTGAGTGCCTATTACCCTTAGGTCCCTGGGTACCCATTACTATAGTATTTTGAGCATGTCAGCAGTTAGAAAATAGATTTTTAGATTGAATAAAACGTAAGGTATCTGTCATTTGCATATGTGTGCATGGGAAGAGGTATGAAAATGTAGAAATCTCCCTTCTATAACTTACAAAAATGGTTTGTCAATGTATGATTGCAATTTATACAAGTCACACTAAGACTTGGCTAATTGGTCTACCCGACCCAAACTCGGGTACCCGTGTACTCGTCCCAGCCCTACTCACTTAACAACTGTGTAAGCAATACAGTTGATAAATGACAGTTTACCAATTGCCAGACAGATGGGCAAAAATTCAGTGTGATTTGTTCGATTTATGCTGAAGGATGTAAGTATCATGAAATATGAATCCAGACAGTTAGTACATTTTAGCATGCTAGCAAATATATAACGTAGAGAGAAAAGAATATCGCAAAATTTCTTCTAATCTTCTGTATTGCCAGCCAAAACATCATGATTCACTGAAACAACAATGGTACTGTGTCAGCTCTAAGTAGAATGGGAGTCATTGGTGATTTCCTTCTCAATCTTCCGCTTGGTAAGGGAAGCAAGTATTTTGCAAAGGAGAGGTTTATTCTATTGTCTCCCTTCGCAAGATTATAAGAATCTATCATGGGTGTGAGGTGTGGATAGAAAAATCCGTCACGAGGGTCACTGTTCGGCATCACGAGGCTTGCCGAGTGATGCCGAACAGTGATCCAGAGTGAAGAGTTTTCTATCCACACCTCACACCCATGATAGATACTTTTTCTTGCACACCACATTTTGTTTTAACTTCAGAACTTGTTAAAATGCGTAATTCTAGTGCTTGAGAGGTTTCAATTTGATTTTGAAAGAAGGCACCGCTTTCAACGACCGCCATTCGGCTCTTTACGTCAAAGACTGGCGTGCATAAACTGACGCCATTTTTACCGTCTTCATGACGTCATCTTAAATGCCAACGTCACTTGACGACGCAGGTACGTGAGCTTCTATACGACCAATGCACTGACAGCTCGTGATTTTTTTCCGGTCCTGGGTCAGAACACCAGGGTAAGATAAGATTTTCTATCCCAGGTGAAAAGAATAGTATTTTCTATCCGGTGTGCAAGAAATCTGCTTCCCTCTCCTGTGTCAGTTACGGAGTATAAACTCAATAATTTTGCTTCCATAGAGAGGAAATATGTCTGACTATACAAAATCTATCTGATTATACAAAATCTGTCTAAATGCACAAAATCTGTGAGCTTTCATTTCTGTCCAATACAATAATAATTTGACTGCTACAACGTAACCATAGTATTTCAATAATTTAAATCCACATTACCTCTTTTAATGCTTCCTCTTTTGCAGCTCTTTCTTTCTGTAACTCAATTTCCTGGAAACAGAAAACAGATTAATCGAGTCTTCAGAAAGATGTCTCCTCATCCATAAACAGCTATTACTAAAATCAGCCTGGGGTATATTAGTCTTCCTAATCATGTCAACAATACTGTAGATCACTTTATTTTTGCATTTTCTTTATTTTGCAGTATTTCAGTTTTGGAATTACATGTATTGGCGAGATCTTGTATTTTCAACCAAACAAGACTCAATCTGCTATTTCCATTTTGTGTCTCTATTTCATTAATACTGCTGAGACACTTGAATTAAGCCAGTGAATTTGGGATAATTGGCAAAAATAATTCTCTTACTAAAAATTGTGTCCCAACTTGGTATGATGATTTGCCACTTACCAGATCTCTGACCCTCTTCTCAAGGTCAGCTATCTTGTGTTCCCTATTTTCTTGAGATTTGGCCTCCTTTGATGTCCTTGGCACTTTCATCCATTCTAAAATAAGAGTTTGCAAGAATATCAGTTCTTTAGCTAGTGATTTTAAAGGTAAAGGTTAAGTCTCCCATAGCCTAGTGGCCGTAGGGGCATTTGGGGTTAGATGCCCACTGTATCTTAGGCACAGCATCTGAAAGGCAGAGCCCATCCCTCTCCTTTTACTGCCTCATCTTTCCCTGATTCGAAAAAGGTACTCATTAATTGCTGGGTTGATAAGACTTTTCCAGTGTCCAGATGGCCAAGTCTGGGTTTGAACTCATGACCTTCAGGCAACCTTCTGCACCATAACCGACTACAGTGCTTTTAAAAGAGAAATAAGAACTGCCCTCAACACCTCTACCCCTCCACCCTGCACCTTATCTAGGGCTTTTATTTCTTTCCCAATATCTGAATGATCAGAAAATAAATGACTATAATTCTGCATCTCATTACTATTTGTCATAATAGTTTAGTCTATCTGAATCCGTATTAATACCTTTGTTTCCATCTTCGAATCCTAGGAACTATTTAACAGTGGGAAAGTTTACAGACATTCCGAACTTCTTACCACTAACTGATGTACAGTGAAGCAAATTTTACATTTTAAGTTTGTGAAAGATTTTGAGGATCAGCAAACTGTGCCATTTCTAATCATGGAAGAAACACTTTTTACCAATTCATTAGAAGCAATACATGGATCACATGGAAAGATGAATGGATGGATGATTTGGGATTTATTGGCCCTTTTCAACATTAGTAAATTTAATTTGATAACACTTAAAAGAATGCAAAGAACAATGGCCAAAAAAGTATCACAACTTACCATCTCTTTCAAGATGAAGATATATTGATATACACTCGTCAGGATCATAATTACAAGCTCTCAGAAGGGACAGAATATCATGGCGATCACCCCAAGATGGAATAGCTTCCTGAAAGAAACAGATCAAGCTTATATATGTGCAATATTTCCCTTCTGTTATTCAGTAGTTTTGCATTTTATTATACATGTAGTATGTAAGTCCAAAGATTTTTAACATTTGAAGCACCAAAAATGAATACTGGTTGAATTTGCAAACAGCAGAGAGCCTGATGAGGGGGCTCATCATGAGCCATCTCATCTGGATCTACACTGTTTGCCCACCCCTAGATTTTAAATTCTCAAAATGATATAAAAGGTAAAGGTCTCCCATAGCCTAGTAGCTGTATGGGGCAGTGGGGGTTAGAAGCCCACTGTGTATTGGGCACAGCAAATGAAAGGCGGAGCCCATCCCTCGCCCTTCGCTGCCTTATCCTTCCCTGACTGCAAGCAGGTACCCATCTATGGCTGGGCTGACAGAGTTTTTCAGTCTCATGGCAAAACCAGTACACGATCTCACAACCTTGTGGCGCCTTTCAATAGCTTGTCAAATACATTCATATACAGTTCTTGTTAAAAATCTAATATCTAATGTCCTTGTACACAGGCTGGTCTAGGTATAATAAGCTTAAAACAGGGAAGTTTCTGGATGACTGAGTGGTTAGCATTCCTGACTTTGAATCACAAGGTCTCAAGTTTGAGTCTTGTTGCAAGTAAGATTCTGTTCAAATCAAAACAGCCCTCCCATTGTCCCGATATGACTGAAATACTGTTGAAAAGGATGTAAAACTGTCAAGTCACACATCCATCAGCCCTAAAATACCTTAACTCAAAATAAAGCACACTGATTGGCTGCTTCCGAGCACATGCTCGGAAGCAGCCAATCAGTGAGCACATGCTCGGAAACAGCCAATCAGTGTGCTTTATTTTACATGCTCGGAAGCAGCCAATCAGTGTGCTTTATTTTGAGTTTGAGATTATACTCAAGTTTTATAACCTCAAACCCTGATCTCATTTCATAAAACATAATGTTTTCATCTCTCAAAAGAACTGCATAAATGAGGCAGTTCCAAGAAGGGGCCACAACAGACTACTATTATACAGAAATACCAGGGGTCATATTTATAAAACGACTTAAGTGGTTGCTATGCTGTTGCTAAGGCTAAATTTCTATGTTGGAGATTCCCTACAACTATGAAATTTGCTCTGGAGGAACAGTCTGAAAAAGACTGTTCCTCCAGAACAGATTTCATAGTTGTAGGGAAAATCTCATATAAATTCAGCCTTAGCAACAGCATAGCATGCTCGGAAGCAGCCAATCAGTGAGCACATGCTCGGAAGCAGCCAATCAGTGTGCTTTATTTTACATGCTCGGAAGCAGCCAATCAGTGTGCTTTATTTTGAGTTTGAGATTATACTCAAGTTTTATAACCTCAAACCCTGATCTCATTTCATAAAACATAATGTTTTCATCTCTCAAAAGAACTGCATAAATGAGGCAGTTCCAAGAAGGGGCCACAACAGACTGCTATTATACAGAAATACCAGGGGTCGTATTTATAAAATGACTTAAGTGGTTGCTATGCTGTTGCTAAGGCTAAATTTCTATGTTGGAGATTCCCTACAACTATGAAATTTGCTCTGGGGGAACAGTCTGAAAAAGACTGTTCCTCCAGAACAGATTTCATAGTTGTAGGGAATCTCCTTCATATAAATTCAGCCTTAGCAACAGCATAGCATGCTCGGAAGCAGCCAATCAGTGAGCACATGCTTGGAAGCAGCCAATCAGTGTGCTTTATTTTACATGCTCGGAAGCAGCCAATCAGTGTGCTTTATTTTGAGTTTGAGATTATACTCAAGTTTTATAACCTCAAACCCTGATCTCATTTCATAAAACATAATGTTTTCATCTCTCAAAAGAACTGCATAAATGAGGCAGTTCCAAGAAGGGGCCACAACAGACTGCTATTATACAGAAATACCAGGGGTCGTATTTATAAAATGACTTAAGTGGTTGCTATGCTGTTGCTAAGGCTAAATTTCTATGTTGGAGATTCCCTACAACTATGAAATTTGCTCTGGGGGAACAGTCTGAAAAAGACTGTTCCTCCAGAACAGATTTCATAGTTGTAGGGAATCTCCTTCATATAAATTCAGCCTTAGCAACAGCATAGCAACCACTTAAGTTGTTCTATAAATAAATCGGCCTCAGAACCGAACTCTGAACTACTATCAAACTGGACTACCATCAAAATCCACCCTTACTGGTGGCTCCATTTTCAGACAAGTTCTCATGACAATGTGGCTCACACAAAGTCTTACCTCAACTTGGTCAACAAGTGCCTTCACCATAGGATGATGTAACTCCCAGCCAATAGGTAACCGTACCCAGGCCCCTGTTTCTTTATCAAAGTACATATGAACATTGTGCTTTTTCTGAAAAATTTTAAATAACCAAATATTAAATACAAAATTCAAATACAATACAGCCTCATACTGTCATTAACCTAAATATTTGGACACCCAAGAAACAGCAGGGATCTAATACACACTGCCCCTATAGCCATAAGCCTATCCTTTTTACTTGATATTAAAATCAACCCGTTTATACATTAGGATAATTACTGTAGCTGACTGAGGAGTCCCAAAAGTTTAGAACATTTGTGGTATTTTCGTTTGTTCAGATCATTCAAAAAGACAATAGTAAGAAATAAGTTTCAAAAGCTTGCCCTCAAAGTAAGAATAAAATGGAGTGAATATCAAATACAGAAATCATCAAATGTCTTCTTGTTCGTCTATTTCTGTGTCAACAGAAATGAAATGTAAATTTAAATAACAAAATGGTAAAACTGTTTTACCCAAAACAGCTGGATAGAAATGCCAGAGCAAACAGTGTAAATCCTGATCAGACTGCTCCTAAGGAGCAGTCTGATCAGGGTCTGCACTGTTTACCAATGCCTCTGAATAAAACATCATTTGATAGACAATATGCTCTGGTCAAAAAACGGGAAGTCAAAGAAGGAAAAGTCCATTGCAGAAATAGACGTGGTATCCAAATAATTATGATAACTTTGGTAAATGGTTTAGATCAATCAAATGAAAAGTATAATTTTTAAGAGCTCTAGATTTGATAATAATTGTGCAATTTTTTTCTTCTTATTTTTCCTTAAAACATATGTTGTGATTTCACATCTTAACCGACCCTAGCCCTCATCACTGAGGCAACTCAAATGACAAGTCACAACTCATGTTTTATGCCGATTTAACTGAAACTATCCCAGTTTATCAAAATATGCTCCCAAAGGCTTTGAATTTCATAACATGCAAATCGAACCATTAATATGCAAAGCTGACAAGTTGTAGAGCGTATGTTTTATCCTAATGACTCAGAATATTGTGACAGAAATTTCTGAGCAAACAGGGGACCAGGGGCTGCGCTATTTACAATTTCACTCACAATTTTCATTTTATATACTGCCAGACATTATTTTCTAACTGGCTTAGGAGCTGCAAAATTTAGGGCAATTATGGGATCTGCAGCTCTGCATTTCCAGAATATAAATAGAGCCTGATATTAATATTTTACATTCAGCTACACTATATACAATAAAAAGTCGAAAAATTGGGACACTTATAATAATTACCGCAACTGTCCGAAAACTGGAACAATTAGGCTTTACAATGCTGTAATGCGTCTACAAGATGCTGATGGAATGGCAAACAAGGCATGCCCAGATCAGACTGCTCCCTTTGGAGCAGTCTGATCTGGACCTGCACTGTTTGTTCAGACCTATCTGTCCAAATACTTAGAATAGTTATGGTAATGTCAATATTTCAATAAGTTACAGAGAAAGCCCACTGTTTGCTACAGCTCTGAAAACACCCACAATTCTGAGTTTACGATGCTTCAATGCTGTCAATCAATGCGGAAGATTCATTTCCTAAAGAATTCCGTTCGGAGGATTAACTATAATTCAATCAATTAATCAATGAAATCAGCAACAATGCAAAATCTGTGTCCAGTAAAAAGATACTTTCATATGACATATTCCATATGCTACAGACAGACATTTAACAAAAGTATTCTGTGGAATACTGTGTCTTGCCTGTCAGTGTGTTGTTCCAAAGATGTGCCGACACTACTTATAAAGCAAATCCAGAAAATTTAACTGCTTATGCCAATGACATCACCACCACCTGAAAAGCAATATCTGTCTCACTTTCAGGTAGTGTCAGGTGAGACAAAAATCAAGTGTAAATTCTTCAGCCTTTGAAACCCAGCGGGCAATGTTACACTGCAGTGATCCGATCTATGTTCTATTGTATGCAAATTAAAACTCATGAAAAACAAGTGGTTATAAGAGGGGGATCTTCCCTTCCAAAACCATCCCAAAAATCTAGATTCATCTTGTAAGATGGATCTAGATCTTTGGAATTTTTGTTTTAGAAAAGAAAATTCCATTCAAAAGACTGATTTATATATTTGGGATCATTTTAGACACGGAAAAACACAGTTTTATTGCTGAATACAGCACATTTACTTGCACATGTGTTTGATGACAACTCTGAGATTAGTCTGTTACTTCTCCATGAAACATTTGTTGTGGCCTTTCACTAGAACACCACGCTGAGTCTCCATGTAGCCCATACTGAAACTGCCTCAGCAACAGAGAAGTATGAAAAGTTGATTGGCTTCGTGTGTAGTGAAAGAGTAAGTGAACTCAAATATACCGTCCCACCAACACACAGGTCATATGAGACCTCAGTTTAACATCTCATCCAAATGATCAGAGGAGTGGAATGTCAAATATTTAACCCCTATATTGGAAGCTAGTGCATGAACCACTACACTACTGCCACTCCTGGTGTTGAGTAAATAGAGGCAGTAAGATGGTATAATATGCAAAAAGGTAAGATTTTGATCAGACTGCACAGATGTAAATCATTTATACCTAAATGATCATCAGATACACCATTCCCAGAGGTACTGTGCTCAACCAGTAAGAGGACTAGTTTCTGGTGCTATAAAGGTCACAAAACTTATCCATTCTCCGACAAATGACAGATAAAATATACACTAAGCAGTAAATAGGCACATACCATATTAATCCTAATAAATTCCCCTGCTCTAATAAATGCCCCTGCCTCTTTTTTTAAAATAATAATATATTAACTTGCATGAATTCCTGCTTTCTTCTCTGGATAGGTAGCTATATGACAATGGGGTCTACTCTTAAAGGAAAAAAATTGTTCCTCTAGGAGCAAATTCTTTCCTTTAATATTGGCACCTATGGTCTACTCTTAAAGGAAAGAATTTGCTCCTAGAGGAGCAAATTCATTCTTTCCTTTAATACTGGTCCATACTGAAAAGGGAGGCAAAAATAATAGAGGTGCTTCCTCTGCAAGTATACCCATTCACATTGATACTGTTTATTAGAAGTATTTGGCAGTGGCAGATTTACTACACTTTAGGCTCTAAAAAATACCCCCTTTTGTAAAATGAAATGCCCAGGGCATTTAATAGGACTAATATGGTAATTCATGTCAGCAAAAGGTAAAAAGATCATGAAAGGAGAGGACTGGCAATACCTTTCACAATACAGTGTAATTGTGCTGTGACCATGACACCTTTAAGTTCCAAACTGGGACACCAGTAATCTTTTACTGCCTTCTGCAAATCTTATGCAAATGTTATATCTTTTGACAGACTGTTAAATCCTCTTTTTCTTTGGCTTGGCCAATTCAATATCTCTAAGGTAAACTGTCCTTCCATTAAACTTTTATTAGTCTGCCAGCAATACTGAATGTGTCGCAAATTGTAATGACCAAATCAATATGCCATTATAAGGAAATACTGCTACCAATTAATGACCAAATCAGTGGTGGAAAAATTAGAAAGTCATTAGCCTGATTGGTTCTTTGCCACTTTTATTCAATGTTTCTTACCAGTGAATACAAAATTTTCTGCTGATACCCTTATGCCCAGAAGTTGACTGAATTTCTTTAAACAAGAATTCAGTGAATGTGGTGTCTTGCCTATCTGCAAATTGTCACAAAACAGAGCCAAAACCAGAAAACTTGATGAAAAGTTTACACCAACGCTGACAACAATGACAACATTAACTACACCAGAAAAGTAATATCTACGTCTTGCTTCTGCTAATCACACGTAAAAACAAGAATTCGAAACGAGAATTCTCTAGAACACCTTTCTTTCTCCTGCATATTGTCACCAAAAACAGAGCAAAATCAGAAAGCTCAATGGAAGTTTATGCAGCTGACAATCCCAATTCTGATGATGCCAGAAAAACAATATTTCAGCCACATCATGACAAAACCAACAAAATGGCATGTGGGCACAGCAAAGACTCAGATCAGCCTGGGCATTCCACCCAATTCAATCAGAATCTTCACCAAAATATCTGGATAGAAATGACCAAGCAAACAGTGTAGACCCAGTGTAGTGTAGTATATTGAACTAGCTTAGTTACCATTTAAGTGCACTGCAAAGACTCTGATCAGACTGGGCAAATGCCCAGGCTGATCTGAGTCTTAGCTGGGTGCACCTGCCACTGTTGGATTTTTTGTATTGTGGCTCATTTTATGTTTTCCCTTCTGCTAGCCACATGGGAGACAAAATATCAAGGTCAAAGACTTACATAAAATATATATGTTGGTATTCTTCCTCTTGTTGGGTGCATGATGAACCCTTCTCTGTCATCACTGTTGTTACTAGTGCCTTGACTACGTTGCCTTGACCCTGACGACTGACCTTGACCTGACCCTGAAGCTCCCCCAGCTTGGTCATTTCTAGTCTCTGCCTGAAGTAAACAAATAACATATTGTTACATATACACCCACTGAGCACACACCACTGAACCAACATTGAATCAACATTGATTCAACATGATGTTGAATCAATGCTGGATCAATGTTGATTCATCGTTGAATGCTTGATGGGCAGTTTTACTTTTGCTACCTGAACCACTGATATCTTAAAGTATGTTCTTATGCCAATGTGAGCTAATTTCAACTCTTTTGATCTCAAACTACAGATATCTCAGTCAGTGTTCAAGTCTCTATTAAAGACATTCAGATAACAAAATTAAACTGTCTTTCTGACAATTCTGAAAAAATGAACACTTTAACCCTTTTTTGACCAGTGGACTTGTCCATCCTTATCAACTGTATGAGTCCATTTCTAGTTTTAGGGTTTTTTGGTGGGTGTTTGTATTTGTTATTTTTGTATTTTGCATAGAAATTCCTGTAAGCGAATAATGTAGCCACTGAACAGAAGCCACATTCTGTGGTGTCTGAACTGGTTCTTCACTGTTTGTATGTCCCCAAAACACGTTTCTGGTCTAAAAAGGGTTAAACAGATTTCAGCTACAAGTATATACACAAGAGGATCTCATTATTGCTACTCATAACAATTTGGATACAGTGCTATCATTCCAGATGTAATGTTATTTTTATATACTGTCAGCATGTCATGGTTCCTAACAATTCAAGATACAATGGAATTTCTTTAGTCAGATTTATACTGTCTTGCTAATTCTTTGTCCTCCTTCAATGTGTGATTTATAAACCACCTTGCATTAAACACAAGAATTACACGGAATGCTGTGTATAACCTATCACCACATTGTCACAAAACAGAGCTAAATCTGAAAACCTAAATTAGTGCTACAAACATGTAAACATGGGGTTTTTCATTAGTGGGTGGGGTATTTCAGCGAAGATCGCTACACCCAGAGATCACTTATAAAGGAGTTTGATTTTATGTCTCCCGGCACCCACATTATGATGGTGCTCCAGTGTACCCGAATTTGCAGAAAAAACAGGATTTTAAAATTATCAATAGTCAATTCATTCATAAAGCAAAGTGCATGCAGATAAAATTCGGAACAACAGGTGAATCTAAATGACAACTTAATCCTTTAATCCCAACTCAGGCTTTTCAATAACTTCCCAAATATTTATATCAACTGCATATCTTTTTTTAATGGTAAAAGACAATACGGTATGTTAAAATTACAGACCAAACATCATTTGAATATATGCAATTCACATGCCCATTTTGCTAAGCATTTTAAGCCTAAGAATTTCATAACAGTTTGTATGGAACTTACGAAAATATTAGGCTTAACCCTTAATGCGCCAAAAAGCAGACGACAAAATTTACGTCTGCAGAAATTTCAAAAAATGTTTTGTCCAAGCTATATTGTATTGAGAATTCAAAGACTATAGGGCAAACAGTGTAGATCCACATGAGGTGGCTCATTATGAGCCACCTCATCTGGATCTACACTGTTTGCAAATTCAACAATTTTTCATTTTTGGCCCTTTAAGGCTTAAATTGTTTAGTGAAACAGGCACTAAAAGTGAAAAATTTCACCAAGCTATGTAGATCCTGAGAACCATGTACTGATGCATATCTGATCTGCACATGTGCAGTCTTTACAGCCTACATTCTGACCCATTTTAATGTTAACTTATTAGCAAACACAGCAGGTCTACTTACCACGCCATCGTCTTTTAATATAGTATTGGTGACTAACAGACCCTCGTTGTACCATCTTTTTGGAAATGGCTGCCATTCCTGAAGAACAGAGAAAATAATATTCATCATACTGAGATATGGAGCAAAAGAAAACTTCAAAAATGGTGACATTAGATTTTGTTCTTGTTTGTTTATACATGTAACTAACTAGAGGATTTTCTATCAAATATCACAAATGTATCAATTTGAGTGTTGGTTTTTACCTTCATATACAGCTGAACTTCAATTTTTGGAACCATGTTGGCTCACTAACACTGCCTGACTAAAACTCATTCCTGGAACTACCCTTGGCTGGAACTAATTTTCAAGGCCCCAAGCCTACTTGAGCCATTGAAGTGCTACTGTATAATATAAGTACAAGCTCAATAGTCAGACAGTATCACAGACTCAGAGCCTCATGCAGTGCCTTTTTTTGGATTCATTCCTTGCAGCCTCATCAGAAGCTTTGTTATGAGAAATAGAATCAAAGAAAACAGTATTGGACTCTTTTTTCTTTAGACATTTCCATTTGTTTTAAAAGAGTATATTGTTTAACAACTGGCAAACCATAGACCATTTAAACTGCTACAGTTTTAATCATTGAAATACTACATGTACCAGCAATATAACTACTGTAAGTTATTAGTATTCAAAATGTTGGGGTGCCGTGCAATAGCTCCATAATTTGTAATTAAATATGCATGATTTTGTCATGGTTGCCTACTTATTTGGCTACAGGGCTCAGCCTAGAGGGCGATTTGGGAGGAATAGTCTCCCTAAGCTGGCTGACTTCTCCCTATTTTGAGCTGAGGGAGAAGTGGAAATGTACAGAACATATAGAAAAATCCAAGATTTGGACCAAAACTTCTCCCCAAAAGTCCTGAAAATGTTACAAAACTTCTCCCTGTCTGAAAGCTCTTGGCTGACCCCTGGGCTATAAGATGGGGTTTTCTCTCTCCAGAAGATACCCAAATATTTAAATCAGTCTTGTGTAATTTGTCCATCAGATGGGGTTTTCTCTTCCAAAACAATCCAAAAAATCTAGATCCATCTAGCAAGATGGATCTAGATTTTTTGGATTGTTTTGAAAGGGGAAAATCTCTGTCTTATAGCCAAATGAATATGGTAATTTTAAATATTTTGCCATCTATCTATTTCTGAAATTTTCTTCAAATTATTTTAACACATTTGTCTGATTTTTATGAATACATGTATCTATTTAAGAGATAATATTTTTCATGACAATAAGGGAACTGATCCAATTCCCAGAACAAAGAGATTTCATTGAACAAAGCCATATTATTGAACAAACAGATATTACTCTTTGCAAAAGAATGAGGAAGTGATACCATATTTACCAAAAACATTCACAGAAAATTCCTAAATTACAGGAAACACTGTAGTTGGGAATATACCATACTTTTCCTTAATAAGTGCACCAGGTGTGGGATATTGGGGTAGGGGTGCTTTTATTTTAACCCTTAAAGCAATGTTATTAATGTTAAACATTGCTCAAAAGCAGGCAACAAAATTTATGTCCAAGCTATATCATATTAAGAATGCAAAGACTAGAAAGCAAACAGTGTAGATCCAGATGAGGCGGCTCATGATGAGCCACCTCATCTGGATCTATGCTGTTTGCAAATCAACTATTTGCGTTTTCAGTTGGAAGTGGAAAATTGGGCAAGGTGGAAAATGGATGGATGGATGACTCGTGATTTTACATCCTTTCTGTCGGTATTTCAGTCATATCAAGACAATAAGATGGAAAAATGAGAGAGCCTTGAAAATCTTGTGAAAATCTGCTTCCATATGAATGAAATAGATGTCATACTTGGCAGGTACATGTATTTCAAAAAAAAAATTAACATCTTTTTTAAGTACAGTTACACAAGTACCTGGGTCAATAGCCTTAGAATTAAATTATTTACGACCTGTAATCACATTTGAATTAAACTATTGATTCTTCCTAATTATGTAGCAATAACTCATATATATTTGAAATATTATTCCAAATCTCTCATCATTTATTTGTAAAATGCTAACATTACCAGGATTATGAAGAGCTCTAGATAAGAGGGAGTATCTGGTGATAATTAGGGACAATTTTTTTAATTCTGCATGAAACCATAAATTGTTACCCCTCATCTGAACCGTCTCAACGAGACGGTTCAGATGAGGGGTCACAACATATAGTTTAAATGAGAAATAAGAAAAGTTATCCTTCAGTTTTTATCAAATACTCCCTCTTATCTAGAGCTCTGATTATCCTAAGTATTAGAATTCCTAAGTTGTATGGGTGTACCTCCACATTTTTCTGCCATTTTTACAAAGAGAAACAACTTTTGTGACTTCCTGTTTCTTCCCTGGATGAAGAAACCTTTCCAGAAGGGGTCCACTCTTTAAGGAAAAAATTTGCTCCTGAAGAAGCAAATTCTTTCCATTAAGTCTTGCCCAAATTTGACAAAGGAGGTGAAAATGAGTACCCATCCATCTATGTACATGCAGTAATTATAAAATTTGAATATTATTTTAAAAAACATTCCATCAGAATAGCAGAGTGCAGACCCTGACCAGTGTGCTTCTGCTGGAGCAGTCTGATAAGGTTCTACCTCTTTTACTCTGGCACTTTTGTTCCGAAAAAGTTTGCTCCAAAAATTTTTATAAGGTAATATTTCGGGACCTAGAACTCTCAAATTTCTTTAAACCATACAATTACAAATAATTTCAATGTATTTGCTATAAGACAAGGTCAAAAGCCAGACATCTCCTGATGTGTTGACTTGTCAGTATGTTTAAAAGGAGCTGTAACTGCAAAATCAGGGTTCGAGGTTATAAAACTTGAGAATAATCTCAAACTCAAAATAAAGCACACTGATTGGCTGCTTCCGAGCATGTGCTCGGAAGCAGCCAATCAGTGTGCTTTTAGTTTGAGAATGTACTCAAGTTTTATAACCTTGGGGCCAGGTGGTGATCAAGGGCCATAACAGTCTACACGGTTTGCCATTCCATCTGCACATAACTGCGTCGAAAAACCAAACTGTTCAATTTTTTTAAGAAAATTATGTTAATTATTTTAGGTGTCCAGTTTTTTAAAATCTTTAAAATATTTTCAGAAATAGAACAGAAATTTACCTTTGAGCCCCAGTCATCAAGGTAGAATCTCATACCACTCTGGTAGATACACTGGAACTCTTTACCACTTCGGTGGTAGAACGTCTCAAAGACGAGATCATCTTCTTTCTGCAAGCATAAAATCATGAAACAAAATTAGTTTAGACTGAATGATTTTTTTTTTCTCAAAACTCCGAAAGACAGTTAAGACCTCCTCTTACAGTATTTTACTCTATAATAAAATTACACATTTTACACTCTGCTTTAGGAAATAGCATATAAAGGCTGCAGCTTACAAACATCAGCTCCTGGCTCATGGCTTACATAGACTGTCTCCTGAAATTTGGCAGTTACCTTTCTACATGTATTACTTGTACCCCAGTTTTAAGTTAACAACAGTAATCTGGTCAGTTTTCTTAATACGAAAGACCACATAATTCACAGTCCTTTAAATACTTTCAGCACTCAAAATACGTAGGGTTTTGATGATAACAATTTTAAACTACTGCAACTGTAACATGTATCACTGAAAATACAAAATAAGTGAGCAGACTGTTAGAAAAGGCACAAAGCATTTGTAAAATGCAATACATATAAAAATATTAATTCACAACACAATTCAAGAATTCAAAGCAATCAAAGTTAACATTCAGATACCACAGCAAATAAACATTCACTTTTGATAATTTCTAAAAATTTAGGAAGAACAGCATTATGAGGACAAATTTAAAAGCAACAAAACACTGACAGCCTCTCATACATATGTAGTACATAAGTACATATATGCATTGAGTATTTCACCCCCAACATATATCTGAAAGACAGGAAAAGCTTGAGTGGTGACAAAAATCATAATTGTTGTGCAAGACAACTTTTTTCGTTGACACTGTTCTAAATAAAATATTTTAAAGTTGTGTCTCTTCCAGGTGAAATAAAATAAGTGAGCCAGGACACGACAAAAACAACAAAGTGGCATGCTTGCCCAGCAAAGACTCATATCAGCTTGGGCATCTGCCCAGTCTGATCAGAGTCTTTGCTGTCCACACGAAGCTAGCTTAGACCCTTAGCTACCCTATAAGCACATAGCAAAGACTCTGATCAGACTGGGCAGATGCCCAGACTGATATGAGTCTTCGCTGGCCCACATGCCACTTTGTTGGGTTTTGTTGTGTCGCCACTCATATGAAGGTATTTAAATTGCAAAAGCCATAGGTGCCTTGGTATGAGATAATCAGGTTTTCAAAATAAGCAATTCAAATGTATTAAAGTAAGTAAGATTGTGTACACAAAGATTACAGAAAATTCTACAGCCAACATTCATATTTGGGGTAACTATTAAAAGAATCCCTTGGCCCACTTCCTTTGCAGTCCATTAATGGGGCTTTGCATTTTGAAGAGTATGAGCTGGCCAACATATTATATTTGGCTAGTAGCTAAGGTCCATGTTCCAGGATATGGCATGTGCCAATAGCAGAAGACTCTGCCCAGTCTGCATGTCCATGCAGTCTGATCAAATCTGTCTTTATTGTATCAACATTGCTGTTTTCACATGCTATATTTAACTCTCTCCCTCTCTTTTTGTCCATGATTATAGACTATGCATGCTGAGTGCACTAACATTCCATGTATGGAAGAAAGCACTTGCAATTATTTTCCAAAATTGCCAAAATCCCAGCATGAACCATAAAATTCCTCACAGCCAGAATGCGTCAAGTTTCAAGCATATAAAGAGGAGCAAATTCTTTCCTGTAAGAGTTGGTCCACATTGAAAAGGGAAGCAGAAATGAAAATGGCAGAGTTGATTCCCCTGAATGTACCCATTCATATTAAGGGTCATTAAGGCAGTACAAGTTATGAGTACTTTTTGTCTTTTAAAACATGTAATGAGATGATAAATTTGACGACACTGTTGGACTCTATTTAATAAGTTCTAAAACCTAGTTGTTTATCAATAAAGAATTACTGGGTGCCTCAAATGATATACAAGCCACTTTATAAACATTGTGTTCCACTATAAATTATTAAATCTTTTATCAACGGTTAGGCATGTATATTCATAAGGTACTTATAGATGGCTGAGATTATAGACAAATAATCTTTACAAAAATTATTTCAGCTTGTGTTTGTACTTCTCTCACTGATACACCCTGCATGGCCAAAATCAAAATACAGTCAACTCCCGATATCTCGAACACTGATATCTCAAACTATTTTCTTATATCAAAAAATATATTTTCTGTTTTTATTTACATTTCTACTCCTGTTATCTCAAACTACTGATATTTCAAAGTAAATTTTCTGGTACCAGAAAATTTACTTCGAGATATCGGTAGTTTTGGCTGAAGTTCAACTTCGAGATATCGAGAGTTGACTGTAATACTTAATGAGAGATGCTCTGGGATGTGTCAAGAAAGACAGAAATCCTTGGAATGCTATGTCATAACTGCTCTGTGCTTCCACAATAGCAAAGATCATGCTGAGACAAAAGTGTCAGCAAGATTTGATGAATTTATGTATGGAAGTTTGAGAAAAATGAATTTAATGCTAGGGCTGACGAGACTGTGGACAGATGGACAGAGGAACGGAGTACTTGACTGATTGACAGATGGATGGCAAGCTGAACTCCTATATCACACCTTGCTAAAGCAGGAGCAACAAAAAATCATTTCTATGAAAAGAATTCCACAAAATAGAGACAGCTAAACCAACAAACAGCTAAACTGTCAAACCTAATATACTACACCCAATGATGCTGAAGAATCAGGGAGTGATATGTGTTTTTTTAACATTCCACTCATCGATATTTTTTCAGTCACATCTAGACACTGCCTGACCCTCTGAATTGTGGCTCTCTTACCGAACCTGAGACAAATGATGCTGTAATGGCTAATGAGGGCAAATGATTTCCCAAAATTTAGTAAGCGACTAGAATATAGGAAGCGCCCCAACAATATCAGTTACCGTTTAAACTTGTGAAAAGACAGGCCTCTCATGCTAACTCAGACCCCACGATTTTGAAACACTTTATAACACAAGGTCTGTGCGCTATTTTTTTGAAAGGTTAAACACCTCAATGTTTTTAAGATTAACTTTGATGTAAAAGATTAACTTAGATAATAAAGACCTGTGTAAAGCAACACATCTGGCTGATTGGTAACTTAACCCCACCTTTTTTAGACATATTCATACAGTGCAAAGCAATACACAATCGATACAATAAGATTATAAGATTTTTTTGACACTAACAATGTGTGACAAATGAAGCAATAACTGCTTAACCCTTAAAGCACCAAAAATTATAATTGTTGAATTGGCAAACAATGTAGATCCAGATGAGGTGGCTCATAATGAGCCACCTCATCTGAATCTACACTGCTTGCCCTCTAGTGTTCGAATTCTCAATATGATATCGCTTGGACGAGACTTTTTTTTGAAATTCTGCAGACGTAAATTTTGTCGTCTGCTTTTTTGGCGCATTAAGGGTTAAGAAATATTTATACTGTTGACACCAAAAATAAAACTGCAAAGCAATTTGTTACTTATTTCTGTGACCCAGGGCTGGTACTGTGTTTCTTCCGCTGTAAGATAGGGTTTTTTCATTTCTAGAATCATACTCCAAATATCTAAATCAGTAACATATCTGAACATAATTGTCTTATTTTCATCATCTGAATAAAAATACACTGCAACATGTCACATCAAACAGCAAAATATAATACAAAACATGAAAATCCATTTAAAAATCATAAACCATTGCAAGCAAAATTGCAGCTTGAGTAGCATAAATGATACAAAATTACAAGTACAATAAAAGAAATTGACACAAACAGTGCATGTAAAAGAAACAACAACAAGTTACTTACACATACAAAAAAAAACATGTTTGAACATTGATGTAATACCATAAAGAACACTATGGAACACCTTCACCCAAAACTGCAAACCTTCACCCAAAACTGCAACTTACATTTTGATTTGTACAACACATATAGCAAGCTTGTCCACAGTTATCAAATTAGACATTATTTTTGTTATTAGACAGCAGCCATAAACTGTTATTATGTCAATATTCAATATAGTGGTTACCACTGAAACTGTATCCTCATTGTCCTCATCATCAGATTCATCATGATGATGTTCTTCTCCCACGCTGTCATAAAAGTCACTATGTTCCTCATCATGATCATCATCTTGACAATGATAATCATGTTCCTCATTCTCTTGATAATGATGGTCACCCTCTATTTCATCATGATGTAACTCTCCCAAACCATCATCATGATGACCATTAAAACTATCAAACACCAGTGCTTGCTCTTGATCTATGTTATCAGCAATTCCATCAACTTTGCCAACAACTGGTGCTTGGTCTTTATCTATGCTATCAGCAATTCCATCAACTTCATCAACAGCTGGTGCTTCATTTTTATCTATGTTATTGGCAATTTCATCAACTTTACCAGCAGCTGGTTCTTTGTTTTTGGCTTGGTTTTTGTCTTTGGCAATTCCATCAACTTTACCAGCAACTGGTTCTTTGTTTTTGGCTTGGTTTTTGTCTTTGCCAATTCCATCAACTTTACCAGCAGCTGGTTCTTTGTTTTTGGCTTGGTTTTTGTCTTTGGCAATTTCATCAACTTTACCAGTGGCTGGTTCTTTGTTTTTGGCTTGGTTTTTGTCTTTGGCAATTTCATCAACTTTACCAGTGGCTGGTTCCTTGTTTTTGGTTTGGTTTTTGTCTTTGGCAATTCCATCAACTTTACCAGTGGCTGGTTCTTTGTTTTTGGCTTGGTTTTTGTCTTTGGCAGTTCCATCAACTTTACCAGCAGCTGGTTCTTTGTTTTTGGCTTGGTTTTTGTCTTTGGCAATTACATCTACTTTACCAGCAGCTGGTACTTTGTTTTTGGCTTGGTTTTTGTCTATCTTATTAGCATCACCATCAACCTTCCCAACAGCATTTACCTTCAAAATTTGAGAATTCAGCTAATTACAGGTTAAGTTGATCTATTGTCATTCTTGAGTCACGATATTCAATATACAGACTGACTTTTTCTTGATAATAAGCCTTCTTTTGACAAAAGACTTGAAATTGCCTTCTACAAATAAATCATCAGCTGATGTCTGTGTACAATGGACAGGGGCGTAGCTAGGGGCAGTTACACAGTACGCACAATCATGTTTGATACTCACTGAGGGCACTAATAGGGGGCTAAGCCGCTAAGATATTTAAAATTTTCGTGTCTCTTGGCAGTTAGTATTAAAATTATGCCCAATTAACAACATTTCAGCATTAAAATACACAGGTGTGTGTTGAAATTTTGTCAATTTGACAAAATTTCAATACGCACCTGCGTATTTGCGTAAAGGTAGCTACGCCCTTGATGGACATGCTGGTTTCAATGTTACTTTTAAGACATGAAGCCATGTCATGGCTGGGTCTGAATCTTACAGTGAGCTCAGTGCTTTTTTATAGTACTGCCTCTGTCTTTGTTATATGAACCGTGGCACAACAAAACCAACAAGTGACATATGCACCCAGCGAAGACTCAGATCAGCCTTGGCATCTGCCCAGTCTGATCAGAGTCTTCACTTCTGGCATGGAGGTAGCTTAGATCCTTAGCTACCCTTTAAGCCCTTAGCCAAGACTCTGATCAGATTGGGTGGATGTCCAGGCTGATCTCAGTCTTCACTAGGCCATAATGCCACTTTGCTGGTTTTGTGGTGTCGCAGCTCAATTATCAAGATCAACTGACATGATATGAGCCGCGACACGAGAAAAGCAACAATGTGGTTGTGTGCCCAGGGCACACTCAGATCAGCCTGGGCATCCGCCCAGTCTAATCAGACGCTTCGCTCAGCGCTTAAAGGGTAGCTAAGGGTCTAAGCTACCTCCATACGGACAGCGAAGACTCTGATCAGACTGGGCGGATGCCCAGGCTGATCTGAGTCTGCGCTGTCCGCACATCCACATTGTTGGTTTTCTCACGTCGCTGCTCATTTGATGCTGACATTGGGCTAAACAGTCCAAGTTTTCCTCCTTTGCTAAACACTGACTGAGCAAAAAGCTAGCTTGTCTTTTGTATAAAGACCATCATTTAGGGGATAACTGTCATGAGTGAGTGAGTGAGGGAACTCGGGTTTAACGTCCCATAAACAACGAGGTCATATGGAGACGGGACCTCGGTTTAAAGTCTCATCCGAAAGACCGGAGAAGCGGGGGATGGATCTTGCGACCCCTGGATTGGTAGTCTGGAGTAACTGTCATGAAAATTGTCATTTGGGGAGGTAAATCAACGTTTTTATGAAAACAGCGCCGCGCCAGCGGAGCCGTAAAACGCAATTTGCGATCATAAAACCGATGATTTACCTCCCCAAATGACAATTTTCAGTACAGTTATCCCCATTCTAATGCACTTTCCAACGTTTTCACCTTTCATAATGTACTAGTTTGCACCCGTTTCAAGCGCTGTCAGCAACGTAAAACCAAATGTCAGCTAATAAGAAGTGACGTTACTTAATGATGTCGAGTTTGCGACAGTATGTCGCAGAATATACTCTGGCAACTTCTTGACGTTATCCAATCAGACGTCGGGTTATATTCGTAAATACATTAGAATTGAAACTAACAATTTCCTACATGTCAACTACCCGGTATGCCTCAGTGTCAATATACCATATGAGCTGATTCTTGAGACTGAAATTAACCTGACAGCATCAACTTATATCATGTCGAGACTAAGGCAACTAGAAAATTGTGTCTGTAAGACACTAATGATGCCCCCACGCAGCACCTGTCACAGGGTGTGTACATCCCTAAAGCACCTTTTAAGCACAAACACCATCTACAAGGAATCCACCATAAGCATCATACAAATTTCAAAATACTAAGTTTGAAAGGCCATAATTCAGTCAAAATAAGTAATTTTTTTAAATCAAAAGCCAACATACACACCTTCAGTATGTCCACAATAAGTATACAATGTCTGAAAAAACAGCCCCTGAAAATTGTGGGAGTTGATTAAAGAAAGTACTTACCCTACAATGCAACATATGCCTAAAATGACTAAGTCTAAAAGGCTGTAATTCTGTCAAAATAAAAGGCCATCGGCCAAGTGTCACCCGACGTTTGAAATGTGTCACAAACTGCAGCCCTTTATTCAGTTTCAGAGTAACTATATGGCCAAAAACAGAAAATATGTGTATTACAGAACCTGGTCAGCAAATAATAACTGAAGCACAATTACTGGGCCTCTATGAAGTTATAAAATACTTAAATTTAGAAAGGGGCATTTATGTGTAAAACCAGAAAATATGTGTATAACAGAACCTGGTAAGCAAATAATGATTGAAGCATAAGCAGAGACATATACCCCAATTACTGGGCTTCTATGAGGTTATAAAATACTTAAGTTCAGAACTGGGCGTATATGTGTAAAATCAGGCTACTGAAACTTTAGGCCCTTACAGAATGCCCAAAACATAAGACTGTATACCAATAACAAAATAACAAGGGCCATAATCCTCCTAATATGAATCTGATGAAAAATGAACAATGCATTTATGAAAATTCAGCCCATTAATATGAATATTTCTTGAGTTATCCCTTTACCTTTAAGTGAATGTCTATTATCTATGAAAGGGGAATAACACTGTCACTAATAAATTTGGCATATCCTAACAATAATCAGAATACTCAATTTACCAAGTGCTAACAGCATACCAAATTTCAGCTCTCTCGGTCAAACGGTTCAAAAGTTGGAAAAATACCAAAAACGACAAAGGGCCATAACTTTGTAAAATATAGGACAATTGAAATTCCAAAATCACATGCACATCTTCAGATCATGATGAAACATTCTGCACAATTTCAAGTCAATCTGATAAAAGATGTGGCAGGAGTTGCGGGGACAAGGTCTGAGTAAGCAAGGGCCGTAACTCCATCAAAAATGGCCGAAAAAAAAATAAAACACCACATGCACATCTTCATATCATAAGAATATAATCTGTAAAATTTCAAATCAATCCGATGAAAGACATAGGAGGAGTTGCGGGGACAAGATTTCGGACGGATGGACGGACGAAAGGATGGACGGAAAGACGGACGGACTGACACACGGACGGACGAGGGTCATTTCTATAGTCCCCCTCTGCCTACGTCGGGTGACAATTAGTTCCAGCTCCAACAAAAACCCACATGCACATGCAGTATGTCCACAACATGTAAGCAAGGTTTGAAAAAGATTCATTGAAAACTGTGGGAGGAGTTGATTACACAAAATCCATACCCTACAACGCAAAATTTGCCAAAAATGACTAAGTTGAAAGGCTGTAATTCTGTCAAAATTAATTCTAGCTCCATCAAAAACTCACATGCACATCTACAATATGTCCACAGCATGTATGCAAGCTTTGGAAAAGATCCATTGAAAACTGTGAGAGAAGTTGATTACACAAACTCCATACCCTACAATGCCAAAATTTGCCTACAATGACTAAGTTAAAAAGCTGTAATTCTGTCAAAATTAATTCTAGCTCCATCAAAAATCCACATGCACATCTTCAATATGTCCGCAACATGTATGCAAAGTTTGAAAAAGATCGACTGAAAACTGTTGGAGAAGTTGATTACACAAACTCTATACCCTAAAGTGTGACGAAGGGATGGACGGACAGACAGACAGGAGCAAATCTTAATGCCCCCTGATTATTGTCACAGGGTCATAAAAAAAAAGTCTTCTTAAAGACTCCCTATTAAAATTTGACATGTTTGTTCATAAAGGACACAGAAATTAACTGGACCAATTTCAACAGGCATTAAAGCAAATATTTACATTTTACAGTGTTTCTATTACTATTTCTGTTTATATAACAGCAGATATAATGTTTGACTTTCATCTATACAATCAACTGTTACCAAATTCACCCGAAGCATTCAGATACGTATTTCAAAAATTTCTTTACTCTGACTTCACTGGGAAAAATAAAGGTGGAAAGGCAGTCATTGCTAATTGACTGTCTACGAATACAAATCTGAGACTATCAACCCGTAATGAAAGAAGCCTCAGTCCAGAGGTGCCAATATCTTCTTTTGGAGTGTTTTAAGTTAAAAATATTACTGCAATCAATGTGATAACAAAATGCACTGAGAGACGACTCACATGATTTTCAATCGCCAATTAAATTTGTGAAAACAATCATTTGGGAAAATCAAGTGTTTTTTCCTTGCCTGCAAATGTTTCATTCTGATGTGTTTTATAGGCACAAACAGTGTTTCACAAATGGATATTTTTTCTGTCATACAGGCATTTTCAGAAGAACTTCTGGATTAAGTTGCTCAGCGTCCATGTGAAAAAATACATTTATTAATATAGTTAAATACCACTGGGGAGTTCAGCAGCCATTTTGAAGTCTGTTTATTAACCCATTGCATTCTGGGTATTTTTTGTTGTCTGCTGAAATTGTCGTCTGCATAAAAAATCAAGAATATTTTGACAATATTGGTCTAACTAACATCTGTAGAAATGATGTCTAGGCAGCAAAAAGTTTGGATTTCAGATCAGGCCCCACATTTGTGGGGCCTGATCTGGATCCAAACTGTTTGCCCAGATACCCCTAAAGGGGTATCCTGAACGGAATGGGTTAAATGCATTTGCCTCCGAATGTCTACCAATGCATGATGTAGCTCTCCCAATAAACATACTTCTCAGTCAAATATCATTTTATATAGTACTGTCTCAGAAATTCTTGTTAGCCATTATATGTATGTCACTGAGTCAGTGTACTTTTAATATTGGACCAAACCTCAAGGTGGGATGAAAACAGTCAGCTCTTTCCACTTCTCTTAATGTCTCATTCCACTTACAGTATCAGCATTGTGACAATATCAGCATGATGGAGTAAAACTGTTGTAAGCACTCTGGAAATTGCCACAGACTCCACTTCTATGTGAAACCATGTTATTTTAAATAAGTGTGCAGAATTATATCTCTAACAACAGTTCTTTAAATATATAATTAGCACAAACATGCATCCACAACCCAACATGCACGTTACTGGAATATGATATGATATGATGTGATATTAAGAGTTTAACATGTTGATGAAGAATAAGCACTGACATGGACATGAAAATGAACTTATAGTGCAAGGATACACTGCCAGGGGAGTTCATTCTGACATGAAATACTATATACTGACATCTCTTCTAATACAGTCTACCCTCAAACGAGAGAATTTTCTCTCAGACAATGCAAGTCCATTTCTCCATGGCCCCAATAAAGGAATAAAATACTTAGGAGAAAATTGCTTTGCTAGTGTGGCCTGCCTTTGAACAAAGTTCAAAAAGCAAAAACATTTCTTTTTAGAGTGCTCTCTCTTCCAAATGCAGTCCAACCTGTATTAAGCAAGCACCTAAGGGATATTCAAAATCCACTTGCTTAAGACAGGTGCTTGCTTAATACAGGTACATTTCAATGCATTTGCCTGCTTTGGGAACTGAATACATGCTTGCTTAATTAATACAGGTTGCTTGCTTAATACAGGTGGCCACTAAGGCAGGTTTTACTGTGTGTCCATTATGGATACACTGCCATATTTTTTGCCACTTTTTGAAAGCACAGCAACTTTTGTAAGAATATCCACCTCTCAAAAAAGGATCATTCTTAACAGACGGAATTCGCTCCTAGAGGACAGATTGTTTCCTTCAGGAATTAACAACTTTTGAGAAGTGAGGCAAACTAAAATGACAGAGTTGCTTCCCCTGAAAATGTATCCATACTATCATACACTGTACTTGAATGACAAGCCACATGATGATGATATGAGCTATAAACCAGCAGCCAGAGTTAGTCTGTAAGGCTGACACAAAATCATTTACCAGAGGATCATTTGGATCATCATCAATATGTTCAACAACCTGTTTGTCTTCATCCTTTTTCTCCTCAATAGTTTCATGTTTTACTGCATTTTTTGTAACTGTTTCTTTCTTTTTCGGCTGCAATTATATACAGGAATTCTTTATAAGGGGTGACCTGGTACTACTGCTTGTCAGAGGAAAATAACTGTCAGTAACTGCCTTTTACAGAACAAATAATCTGTTTATTTTTACGTGATTTTTTTTAATCAATTCAACACAAGAGTTAAGCAACAAAAAACATGACTTCTATTAGAAAAAGGTGTCTTCTGCTAGAAAAACATTATTGTTTACATTCCGGTGTAAACAGAGCCACTCTCAACAACTCTGGCATAACCCACATTAGATAATTCTTTGACATTAACTCTCCAAATACAAGTAAATATAAACTTATTTTTCCATTCTGTTTCATATTGTTTTTGTGAACATAATGTATGTATAACACATATGACTGTTTTGGTGCCATAACCAGGATTGTATATTTTAAGGCTGACAGTGCTTTTCATCAGCTTCATGATATGATAATGCATTTAAAGTAAGCTATCACATTTGTTATATATGATAATATGAAAAGTTATACATAAGGCAGTGGCAAAATATTGTGATATTTTCTTTGCATGATATACCTCTTGAGTAATACAATGAAGCGCTACACTAAAGCGCTAAAACAAAGACACACATAATGCTGTAAGAAAAAACATAAACTTATCAGATGATAACACATGAAGAAAACCTTTAATTTCAGTGAAAAAAATGTTGTAATTTTACATGTATGACTATGGCCAGAAGCAAGAAGATTGCAAAAAAAATATTTTGCTTAATAAAAATGGTAGAAAATACATGCCAGAAGTACGACAATTTATAAAATGTGTGTAAAAGTATAAAAACAATAGAATATTAAAGACGTGGATATAAACAATATAGAAATGAGTGCCGACAACAAGACCATGTATCTCAGGTTTCAGTACAGCTATAAGATGGGGCTTTCTCTCTCTCCGAAAGAACCCCAAAAATGTAAATCAGTCCTGTATAATTTGGCTTTCAGATAGTTTTTCTCCTCCAAAACAATCCCAAAAATATAGATCTATCTTGTAAGATGGATCTAGATTTTTGGGATTATATGTATTTTGAAAGGGAAAAACCTGTCTTATTACAAAATAAATATGGTATATGCAAGAATAGTTTACTTAGCCACCTCAAAATTGCACGAAGAAAAATACAGATCATACTTATGACAAGCCAGTTTTGATTCATGTTGTTTGCTGAGATACAAAGTTATTTTATCAGTCTCATAAAGACCAAATATGCATATAACCTACATCCCTTCCACCAGCTAAGTCCAATAACTCTTCTAGAGATAAATGTTTTCTCTGTAATGCCATAAAAACAAACATAATTATATCACTACTTTTAATGACAAATAGAAAAGAAAAATCAACAGACAATATCTTGAAAACTTCTGTTCAACAGGACATTCCTAACTGATACCTTTAGTACCTAACAAATATGAATAAATTGTCCATTTTGATACTGATGCCTGCATACGGTAATAGCCAAGCATCATATACGTTATCTGCATACGGTAATAGCCAAGCATCATATACGTTTACTAGTCTTATATGCAGAAGCATTTGTATAAGCATGTATGTTTCACACATACGAAAGAATATAAAATTTGTATTAATGCAAATGTAAATCATATTATGGTGTACATGTATACAGACACATTTTATCAGGGCAATCAAGAAAGGCAATACAGAATTGTTTATTTATTTTTATTTTTTTAAGACAAAATTAAGTTATGAAGTCCACTTCGTATGGTGCATATGTGAGCGAGTGAATTCATGTTTAACATCCCACCAGCACATAGGTCATGCGGAGACAGGACCTTGGTTCAAGGTCTCAACAAAAAACGGAAACGTGGAGTATTGAACCAGCAACCCTTGTATTGGTATTTTAGCGCATTATCCACTATGCTACCACTGCCCCTTTTTTATGTCATATACATGTACAAAATAGTCATTATTATTCTAATTAGTAATTCTTTCATAATATAGGCAACAAATACACAGTATATAAAATCAAGCAATAACAACAAACAGTACATGCCGTTTACTTTACATTAAAAACACATGCTGATAACTTTATGTTTCATGAAGTTTTGTAAAAAAAGAATTGTCAATTCTGGCATATCTTTTGCATGATCTTAATCATACTACTGTGGGCTCTTTCTTACTTTTAAATTCATCAAAAGGCATTTCAAAATATGAATTATCATGTCATATAAATTTTGTAACTTGGTTTTAAATATTGATACAATATCTCTTCCATCCTTGGCCTAGAATATTGCTATATATTCATATAGATCTAAACGCACATCTTTTTAACCATAAATCATACATCGTAAATAGCTGTAGTTTTCTGATGAATATGCAAGAACGATTTTATTGATTTAAGGCTAAATATCTTATATTAAAAGATGAAAACCTATTGAGGAAGCATTATTAATGGACAAAATTTCATCTTTTTAATTTGATCAATTACAATCTTTGAGCTTATTCACAAGAAAAGGGGCTTTATAGCATATGCAACTCATATCAGCCTGAACATCTACAAAGGCTTCAGTATATTAAGAAGTACGAGTTTTCTCCCTTTCTTACAAAGGGACACAAATTTTGTGATTTCCTGTTTGTTTTTTTGGGGAAAGAAACTCTTTAACAAAGGATCTACTCTTAAAGGAAAGAATTTTCTCCTTGAGGAGCAAATTCTTTCCTTTAAGAGTTGAACCCTACTGTGAAAGGATACAAAAATGAAAATAGCAGAGTTGCTTCCCCTGAAGGTATGCATTTACCTTAAAATAATGTGGATTTGAATATTGAAGATTCTGATCAGACTGTGCAGTCTCGACAGATGATCTGATTTTTTGTTGGTTGCACATGCTGACAGATACCATTTCTTATAATGTTGCTAAAAATCATTTCACAAAGGCAGGAGGCACAGTGACAACTGACTTGACGTCTGCCACAGTTCCATTCAAAATAGGAAAAGACATTTCATACAGAGGGGAGTATTTTGAGATGATCGATTTGTACATATTATGACTGGCCTTTAACATATGTCTTTATGGCAAAAGCCTTAGAGGTCACCAGGCAACATTATATTTTTCAGGCGAAATGCAATAAGTTACCAGGGGCATAATATCATCAAATACTCCACTCATCATAACCCTTTAAGCACAAAAGAGCAGACGATAAAATTTACATCTGTAAAATTCCAATTTTTTTTTTGTCCAGGCCATATCATATTGAGAATTCAAACACTAGAGGGTAAACAGTGTAGATCTAGATGAGGCGGCTCATTATGAGCCACCATATCAGGATCTACACTGTTTAGAAATTTACTATTTTCGTCTCTTTTGCTTAAAGTGTTATACTAATGACGGCAATAAGGTAAATAAAACTAATTTTCCAAGTATTCTTGCCACCATGTGCAAAGAATTAAGAATTCCAGGTCTGATTTCTATTGAGAAAAAAAAAAGTCTTTAATGATTACTTCATAATATAATTCTAAGAAATTCCTGCTATTAATCACATCTAGAATAAAGATACAAACAAACATAATTTGAAGAGACAGATCACAAGCAGATATACATGTATAAACACGTTGTGCTCCAAGCATACAGCCATGTTAATTAGAATACTCATAATTTATGTTAGTAAAATCTTTAAATCACAATGCAGACTGTGACAACAAACACAAGAGCTCCTCAGCAGCCAAAATTTTATCCACCAAAATGTGCACACTCAGAGCTCCAGATCAGAAGGGACTGAGATAATTTTCCTTATTTCTCAATGAAACTATAATTGAGCCATGACACACAAAAAACAATAAAGTGGCATGTGCCCCATGAGAAGACTCAGATCAGTCTGGACATCTGTCCAGTAAGATCAGAGTCTTTGCTTGCGCTTAAAGGGTAGCTAGGGGTCCAAGCTAGCTCCATACGGACATTTAAAGACTCTAATCAGACTGGGCCCATGCCCAGGCTGACCTGAGTCTTCGCTGGGCGCACATGCCTCAGCGTTAGTTATCTCATGTCGCGGCTCATACGTTGTGACCCCTTATTAGAATTTTCTCAGTGAGACAGTTCTAATGAGTGACCTGACCCCTTATTAGAACAGTCTCACAGAGAGAGTTCAAAAGAGGGGTCACAACATGTTTTTATGGAAAAATAAGGAAAATCATCCCTGAATCAGCTGTGTTAGCCCTTCTTATCTGAAGCACTGCACGCATAAGCAAAATGATGTCGTATTAACAATGGTGTGACGTCATTACATCAGATCAATGTTGAAATGATATCCATTCACAGTTATATGCCGCTATCGTCTCCATAAACATCAATGAAATAAAGTTTACAAGATATTTTATTGAATATAATTATTGAAATTTTGGCTGCCTCAAGCTTTAAATGTAACATACAACTGACACAGATAACAGGCCAAACTTGAATAAAATTAATAAATACTCTGTCAGGCTTTAAACCCACAACTCCCCAACCCTACTCTCAATAAAATAGTTGCATCCCTACCCCCAAACTTCCATCAACTGTGTCTATTTGCCTGTCTTTTCAATATTGAAAAAAGTACACATGACTAGTTTTAGGCAAAAGCTTTTTCTCCCAAACTATTGGTAGTTTTTTTAACGCCAGATACCCAAGAGCAATTTATTGCAGTTTTATCAAAGAAAGTTAGAACAGTTTCCAAGGAAACACTTATAGTGCAGATCCAGATCAAATACTGTTTGCTTGGATACTTAATGCAGTATATAGATAATAGATATCTGTGTCAGTAACAGTACAGATCTGGACCAAACATTATTTGCTCGTTATGTAAGAGTATTTTAGGTCTGTGTCAGTACCACACATCATGCACCACAGAGCTCCAATTAAGATGAATGGGTACAGTTTCAGGGGAAACATCTCTGCCATTCTCATTTTTGCCAAACTTCCCATTGGGGGTCAACTTTTAAAGGGAAAAAATTGCTGCCCTAGTAGCAAATTCTTTCCTTCAATAGCAGACCCTGTTTTGTAAGGGAAAGCAATAAGAAAGTCACAAAAATTGTTTTCCTTTCTAAAACTGGCAGAAACGTTGATAGCACACAACACTGAATCAACATCAAATCAGCATTAATTCAACGTCGGGACGTTGAATCAACACTGATTCGATGTTGATTCAATTTTGTGTGCCCGATGAAAACAGGTAGGTGTACCAATAAACCTTAAAATTTGCCTTTTCCGGAGCTCTGGCATGCAGCACGATTAAAGCAATATTAAAGCACTGTGTGACATGTACAGTACCTGCTGTTGACTTGTTGACATACTATTTGATGCTGGCTGCAAACAAAAATGATAAATTACAAATGTAGCTTAATACAAAATCTAGAGTTCACGCACAATAAAATGAGAATAAAGTCAGAAAGATAACACTCAAACTTATGGCTGAATACACTACTGACATTATTAAGTACATATTCTCAAAAACAACAAACATTTTAGACATTTTCATGCCCAATTCAATAATAATAATAATCAACGGAACTGCTTGCTTTTGGTAGAAAAAGTTCTTATATTATCCTGAAAAACAAGAAGATTTATCCAACTTCCTACTGCAATATGCACTTATTCAGCCTATATGAGCTTGTATCCAGGGTCATAGTTTAGCATACATACTAAAACAAGATAAATACAGAAGCTAAATCTTAATAATATCTACTGTAATGTGCCTAAATTTTGGGTCACCTGAAATAATTAATTTTCCATTTGGGACAAAAGGAAAATTAACTGTTTTAGGTGTCCCAATACATATGCACATGATAGTTAACTTGATCTCAGCAACATGGCAACATCAAGTAACTGATGTACAGGCATTAGCATATGAAGCCTGGCTTGATCTGTAAGAATCAGAGGCACATAACATGGTAAACTTTGCTTCAATAAAGCTAATTCAAAACAAGCCATGGAATGCTATGTCTTGCCTGTCTGCACACTAGGGCTGGGACGGGTAGAGATTATATACCTGGGTAGAAAAGTATACGTTTAGCTCAAATAATAAGAAAGATGTCATTTTCTTACATATGTATGGGAAGGGCACAAAAATTTAGAAATTTCCCTGTTATAATATACGGAAATGGTTTGGCAGGTATGAAGACAATTTATACAAGACAGTCACACAAAACTTTGCTCTATTTGCTTGGAATTCTATTGAAATAGAATACTCATGAATTACAAAATTATAAGCATTCGGGTAACGAGTAGTAAATATGTATCTGGGTAATTGGTCTATCTGACCCAGACTCGGGTACCAAGGTACTCGTCCCAGCTCTACTGCACACTTATATAAAACAGAGCAAAGCCAGAAAACTCAATGCAAAGTTTAAAGCACAAATATCAACTACCATAGCCTGATCTTGGTTCTGCTAGTCACAGGTGAGACAACAATGAAATACCTATGTCATACCTGTCTGTACATTGTCACAAAACCCTGCAAAACCAGAAAACTCAATGCAAAGTTTACCCTGCAAACACTGGTGCTGCCTGAAAAGAGATACCTATGTCTTGCTTCTGATAGTTGCAGGTGTGACAAAAATGAAACAGAAGAATGAATTTTCTTTTATATTTTTCAATGAATTATAGATTTCTCGATGAAATCGAAACTGATAATCTCACTGTTTCAAATACAGTCAAACCTGTCTTAAGGGGTCACCCCAGGGGACCCACAAAACTGGCTGCTTAAGACAGGTGACCCCTTAATACAGGTTCATTTGCACTGTATTTTGGGTAAAGGGACCCAAAAAAACTGGCTGTTAAAGACCGGTGACCCTTTAATACAGTGACCCCTTAAGACAGGTTTGACTGTAGTGAAATTACCACTTTTGATTTCACTGTTTTCAAAAATAGGATTTTTGTGAAATAGTCTCATGTATTTCTTGATTAATTGACCAAACCTTATCTGGCCTGACATAGATTATGTTAAACATGTTTGCACATCATTACGACGTTAATGACGTCACTAAACACGCCAAAGCAACATTGTTAGCCCACAAGACGCCAGGCCGCCTAAGTCTTCTGTAGGCATTCATTCTTAGCAAATTTCTTGAGAAAATGAAATGGTAAGCTATTTTTCAGTTGCAGACTTTGTTTACAACCAATATCATACCCAGTAAACATGCTGGAAGCATCAAATATGGCAAAAAATGGCTAGAAAAAAAGGTTGTGTCTCTGTCGTGATGGCTATAGCATTATTGGAATAACCTAAATTATTGCAATTTTATAGCATAAAAGAAACAGAAAATTCAATATTTCAGTGTAAGATTGATTTTAATTTCACTCATGAACACCAAAAGTGGTATTTTCACTCGTGGCTTCGCCACTCGTGAAAATACTGCTTTTGGTGTTCATTCGGTAAAATAAAAATTGATCTTACACTGAGAAAGTCAAATATCCTCTAGGATTTGCTTGTTCAGAGATATGCATAGTTACACAGTGGAAAACATATATTTCAGTAAAATTAACAATTTTTGGGCATCTATATATACTTTAAAAATGTCCAACCCTGAATGTGATAATCAATTTTTGAAAACTAGAATTGTTTTCCTACGAAAAAACAGATGTCTCCCCCCTTTTTGATGTCAAAAAGATCAGTCATTAAGACGCCAAGGAAAAAACAATATGTTTCCCTACCCTGAAGCAGGGATTCATAATAAGTAAAAAGTATAAATGCAAGAGTTATAGTTGTTATGCTCTGCATGTCATGTAATGTTGACTGATAATCATATTTAGTTTTTGTCAAACAAGTAGCCCAAAGGGCAACAATTGCTCACCTGAGAGACATTGTAAACCTATAGGGATATTTAAGATGCTCAAGGGCAGCTAACTCCAGGCAGTGGTCCAATCAGGCTGAAAATTAAACTCATCCAAAACATTATGTATGCCCTAATTTAATATATGCAAGTTTAAAAAGTATCCGATCAAGAGCACAATAGACAGAGCTGTCAACGGCAGCTAACTTCGTAGTGGTTGGCCTGATCTGGCCAAAATTTCAACTTGTTTAAGATATTATGCATTTCCTCATTACCTGCAAGTTTGAAAAGGATCAGATCAGTAGAAACCAAGAAAAAGTGGAGACATTGATTTTTTGGATGCTCAGGGCAGGTACTCCATAGTCAGTGGTGGGATCTAGCCGAAATGCTAACTAATCCAAGCTTTTATGCATATCCTCATTACCTGCAAGTATGAAGAGGATCCGATGAAAAATGAAAATGTGATGACGTTGTTTTCTCCATTATAAGGCTATGGGATTTTTTTCAAACGCTCCAGGGCAGCTAACTCCTTAGTCTGTGCTCGAATCCAGCCAAATTTCTAACTCATCCAAGCTCTTATGTATGTCATCATTACCTGCAAGTATGATAAGGATCTAATCAAAAACCTTCATTGCAGCACCCTGAAAGTCAAACTTGCTAGAGATATTGTCATGCCCTACATTTGTGTGAAGTTATTTTAAAATCTGTTGAGAAATGTAGGTGCTAGAGCGATGACAAAGTTTTTCTAAAAATAGCCACAGTGACCTTGACCTTGGGCACAGCACCCTGAAAGTCGAACTTGCTCTAGATATTGTCATGCCCTACATTTGTGTGAATTTATTTAAAAATCAATAGAGAAATGTAGTTGCTAGAGCGCTGACAAAGTTTTTCTAAAAATAGCCACAGTGACCTTGACCTTGGGCACAGCACCCTGAAAGTCTAACTTGTTTGAGATATTGTCATGCCCTACATTTGTGTGAAGTTGATTTAAAATCCGTTTAGAAATGTAGGCGCTAGAGCGATGACCAAGTTTTTCTAAAAATAGCCACAGTGACCTTGACCTTGGGTGCAGCACCTTGATAGTCAAACTTGCTCGAGATATTGTCATGCCCTACATTTGTGTGAAGTTATTTTAAAATCTGCTGAGAAATGTAGGTGCTAGAGCGCTGACAAAGTTTTTCTAAAAATAGCCACAGTGACCTTGACCTTGGGCGCAGCACCCAGGTGACCCTGAAAGTCGAACTTGCTCAAGATATTGTCATGCCCTACATTTGTGTGAAGTTATTTTAAAATCTGCTGAAAAATGTAGGTGCTAGAGCGGTGACAAAGTTTACTAAAAATAGCCACAGTGACCTTGACATTGGGCGCAGCATCCTGAAAGTCGAATTTGCTCGAGATATTGTCATGCCCTACATTTTTGTGAAGTTATTTCAAAATCCGTTGAGAAATGTAGGCAATAGAGCGATGACAAAGTTTTTCTAAAAATATGTGATGACGTTGTTTTCTCCATTATAACACTATGGGATTTTTTTCAAACGCTCAAGGGCAGCTAACTCCTTAGTCTGTGCTCGAATCCAGTCAAATTTCGAACTCATCCAAGCTCTTATGTATGTCATCATTACCTGCAAGTATGATAAGGATCTAAGCAAAAACAGTTGAGAAAACGTGATGACGCCATTTTCCCCATTATATCCCTATGGGATTTTTTTCAAATTCTCAAGGGCAGCTAACTCCGTAGTCTGTGCTCGAATCCGGCCAAATTTCGAACTCATCCAAGCTCTTGTGTATGTCATCATTACCTGCAAGTATGATAAGGATCTAATCAAAAACAGTCGAGAAAACGTGATGACCCCGTTTTCCCCATTATAACCCTATGGGGGCTATCTGTTGCCATGGAAACCAAAGTATTGAGCTGATCGGCACCAAAACCTAATGCAGCCTTTCCCCCACCCCAATTATGCTTCAGATAAAATTTGATTGCGATCGGCCCACTGGTCTCTGAGATATTCATGTTTGAAAGTGTTGACGCACGCACGGACGCACGGACGGACGCACGCACGGACGACGGCTCGACTCCCATCCTATAAGCTCACCTCTGAGCCTTCGGCTCAGGTGAGCTAAAAATGGCCACAGGGACCTTGACTTTGAGCCCAGCACCCTGAAAGTTGAACCTGCTCGAGATATTGTCATACCCTACATTTGTGTGAAGTTATTTTAAAATCCATGGAGAAATGTAGGTGCTAAAGCCATGATAAAGTTTTTCTAAAAATAGCCACAGTGACCTTGACCTTCGGCGCAGCACCCTGAAAGTCGAACTTGCTCGAGATATTGTCATGCTCTACATTTGTATGAAGTAATTTTAAAATCCATTGAGAAATGTAGGTGCTAGAGCGCTGACAAAGTTTTTCTAAAAATAGTCACAGTGACATTGACCTTGGGCGCAGCTCCCTGAAAGCCAAACTTGTTCAAAATATTGTTATGCCCTACATTTGTGTGAAGTTGATTTAAAATCTGTTGACAAATGTAGGCGCTAGAGGGATGACAAAGTTTTTCTAAAAATAGCCACAGTGACCTTGACCTTGGGTGCAGCACCCTGAGAGTCAAACTTGCTCAAGATATTGTCATGCCCTACATTTGTGTGAAATTATTTCAAAATCCATGGAGAAATGTAGATGCTAGAGCGATGACAAAGTTTTTCTTAAAAAAGCCACAGTGACCTTGACCTTCGGCGCAGCACCCTGAAAGTCGAACTTGCTCGAGATATTGTCATACCCTACATTTGTGTGAAGTTATTTCAAAATCCATGGAGAAATGTATGTGCTAGAGCCACGACAAATTTTTTCTAAAATTAGCCACAGTGACCTTGACCTTGGGTACAGCACCCTGAAAGGTGAACTTGCTCAAGATATTGTCATGCCCTACATTTGTGTGAAGTTACTTGAAAATCCATTGAGAAATGTAGGTGCTAGAGCACTGACAAAGTTTTTTCTAAAAATAGCCACAGTGACCTTGACCTTGGGCGCAGCACCCTGAAAGTCAAACTTGTTCAAGATATTGTCATGCCCTACATTTGTGAGAAGTTGATTTAAAATCGGTTGAGAAATGTAGGCGCTAGAGTGATGACAAAGTTTTTCTAAAAATAGCCACAGTGACCTTGGGTGCAGCAGCTTGAAAGTCAAACTTGCTCGAGATATTGTCATGCCCTACATTTGTGTGAAGTTATTTTAAAATCCATGGAGAAATGTAGGTGCTAGAGCGATGACAAAGTTTTTCTAAAAATAGCCACAGTGAACTTGACCTTGGGCGCAGCACCCTGTAGGTCAATTTTGCTCGAGATATTGTCATACCCTACATTTGTGTGAGGTTATTTTAAAATCCATGGAGAAATGTAGGTGCTAGAGCAATGACAAAGATTTTCTAAAAATAGCCACAGTGACCTTGACCTTGGGCGCAACACCCTGAAAGTCAAACTTGCTCGAGATATTGTCATGCCCTACATTTGTGTGAAGTCATTTCAAAATCCATGGAGAAATGTAGGTGCTAAAGCCATGACAAAGTTTTTCTAAAATTAGCCACAGTGACCTTGACCTTGGGTGCAGCACCCTGAAAGTCGAACTTGCTCGAGATATTGTCATGCCCTACATTTGTGTGAAGTTATTTTAAAATCCATTGAGAAATGTAGGTGCTAGAGTGCTGACAAAGTTTTTCTAAAAATAGCCACAGTGACCTTGACCTTGGGCGCAGCACCCTGTAGGTCAATTTTGTTCGAGATATTGTCATGCCCTACATTTGTGTGAATTTGATTTAAAATTGGTTGAGAAATGTAGGCACTAGAGTGATGACAAAGTTTTTCTAAAAATAGCCACAGTGACCTTGGGTGCAGCAGCTTGAAAGTCAAACTTGCTCGAGATATTGTCATGCCCTACATTTGTGTGAAGTTATTTTAAAATCCATGGAGAAATGTAGGTGCTAGAGCGATGACAAAGATTTTCCAAAAATAGCCACAGTGACCTTGACCTTGGGCGCAGCATCCTGAAAGTCAAATTTGCTCGAGATATTGTCATGCCCTACATTTGTGCGAAGTCATTTCAAAATCCATTGAGAAATGTAGGTGCTAGAGCGCTGACAAAGTTTTTCTAAAAATAGCCACAGTGACCTTGACCTTGGGCGCAGCATCCTGAAAGTCGAACTTGCTCGAGATATTGTCATGCCCTACATTTGTGTGAAGTTATTTTAAAATCCGTTGAGAAATGTAGGCAATAGAGCGATGACAAAGTTTTTCTAAAAATATGTGATGACATTGTTTTCTCCATTATAACACTATAGGATTTTTTTTGAAACGCTCAAGGGCAGCTTACTCCGTAGTCTGTGCTCAAATCCGGCCAAATTTCGAACTCATCCAAGCTTTTATGTATGTCATCATTACCTGCAAGTATGATAAGGATCTAAGCAAAAACAGTTGAGAAAACGTAATGACGCCGTTTTCCCCATTATAACCCTATGGGATTTTTTTCAAACGCTCAAGGGCAGCTAACTCCGTAGTCTGTGCTCGAATCCGACCAAATTTCGAACTCATCCAAGTTCTTGTGTATGTCATCATTACCTGCAAGTATGATAAGGATCTAATCAAAAACAGTCGAGAAAACGTGATGACGCCGTTTTCCCCATTATAACCCTATGAGGGCTATCTGTTGCCATGGAAACCAGAGTTCTGAGCTGATCGGCACCAAAACCTAATGCAGCCTTTCCCCCACCCAAATGATGCTTCAGATACAATTTGATTGCGATCGGCCCACTGGTCTCTGAGATATTTATGTTTGAAAGTGTTTACGCACGCACGCACCCACCCACGCACGCACGGACGGACGACGGCTCGACTCCCATCCTATAAGCTCACCTCTGAGCCTTCGGCTCAGGTGAGCTAAAAATATAAATGCAAGAGTTACAGTGCTCTGCATGTCGTCTATTTATATGTTGACTGATATTTGTATGAAGTTTCATGAATAAAGCTTAAACGGTTTTCAAGTTATAGAGCTTAGAGGATTGAGACACGATTTTGTGAATGACAAAGTTCCAAGGGAAATAACTCAAATAGTATAAATGCTGTGCTCTGCAGGTTGTCTAGTGTTGACTGACATTTGTATGAAGTTTCGTGAATATAGCTTGTCCGGTTTTCAAGTAATAAAGCGATTGAGACACGATTTTGTGACTGACAAAGGTCCAAGGGAAATAACTCAAGAAAAATAAATGCAAGAGTTATGGTTCTTGCACTATGCAATTCTTCTAATGTTCATTGATATTTGTATGAAGTTTCGTGAATATAGCTTGAATGATTTCAAGTTATAGAGCAGACACAACTGAGACACAATTTTGTGACTGACAAAGTTCTAAGGGAAATAACTCAAATAGTATAAATGCTAAAGTTATGGTTCTTGCATTCTGCACGGCGTCTGATGTTGATTGATATTTGTATGAACTTTCATGAATATAGCTTGAATGGTTTTAAAGTTATAGACGGACTCGACTGAGACGCAATTTTGTGATGGACAAAGTTCCAAGGGAAATAACTCAAAAAGTATAAACGCCAGAGTGCATTCTGCACGTCGTCTGATGTTGACTGATATTTGTATGAACTTTCATGAATATAGCTTGAATGGTTTTAAAGTTATAGACGGACTCGACTGAGACGCAATTTTGTGATGGACAAAGTTCCAAGGGAAATAACTCAAAAAGTACAAATGCCAGAGTTACCATTTGTGCACTCTGCACATCGCCTCATGTTGATTGATATTTGTATGAAGTTTCGTGAATAAAGCTTGAGCAGTTTTCAAGATACAGAGGGGACACAATTGAAACACAATTTTGTGATGGACTAAGGTCCAAGGGAAATAACTCAAAAAGTATAAATGCCAGAGTTACCGTTCTTGCACTCTGCACATCGTCTCATGTTGATTGATATTTATATGAAGTTTCGCGAATATAGCTTGAGCGGTTTTCAAGTTATAGAACGGACACGATTGAAACACAACTTTGTGATGGACTAAATTCCAAGGGAAATAACTCAAAAAGTATAAATGCCAGAGTTACCATTCTTGCACTCTGCACGTCGTCTCATGTTGATTGATATTTATATGAAGTTTCGTGAATATAGCTTGAGCGGTTTTCAAGTTATAGAACGGACACGATTGAAACACAATTTTGTGATGGACTAAGTTCCAAGGGAAATAACTCAAAAAGTATAAATGCCAGAGTTACCGTTCTTGCACTCTGCACGTCGTCTCATGTTGATTGATATTTATATGAAGTTTCGTGAATATAGCTTGAGCGGTTTTCAAGTTATAGAACGGACATGATTGAAACACAATTCTGTGATGGACTAAGTTCCAAGGGAAATAACTCAAAAAGTATAAATGCCAGAGTTACCATTCTTGCACTCTGCACGTCGTCTTATGTTGATTGATATTTATATGAAGTTTTGCAAATATAGCTTGAGCGGTTTTCAAGTTATAGAACGGACACGATTTGTGACAGACAGACGGACAGACGGACGGACGGACGGACAGACGGACAGACGCCCGGGGAAAAACAATATGTCTCCCGACCCTGAAGGGGGGAGACATAATAACAATAGTAGTAAATTTTATCAAACCTTGAATCAAATATGGGTTTTTAAAAACCTGTGCTAGTAACAATACAAGAGGGCCAAGAGGCCCTAAATCGCTCACCTGAGCAAAAAGGTTAAAGGTCAAACTAGGGTCATAATTTGAACAAACCTAATAGTTTGCAACCATTTCCAAATGGTTCTGAAGAAGAAGATTTCTGAATATTTTTCTATGTATTTCTATGGTTCAAACCCAGGACCCCCTGGAGCGGCCATTTTTGACCCCGGCACCTTCATTTGAACAAACTTGGTAAGGGACCACTAGGCAATACAAAATTTCAAGCATCTGCACTAAGGGGTTCTGGAGAAGAAGGTTTTTAAGTACATTTTAATTTCAAACCCAAGACACCCTGCCCCAGGGCCATTTTGGATCCCAGGGCCACCATTTACACAAACTTTGTAGGAGTCCACCAGCCAATGCATCATGCCAAATTTCAGAGCCACGTGGTTCTGAAGAAGAAGATTTTTTAATAGTTACCTCTGTATTTCTATGGCTCAAACTCAGGACTCCCTGCAGCAGGGCCATTTTGGACCCTGGGGCCATCATTTGAACAAACTTGGTAGAGGACCACTAGGCAATGCTACATACCAAATTTCAAGCATCTGAGCCAAGCAGTTCTGAAGAAGAAGATTTTTTTTTTTTTTTCTATGCAGTTCTATGGTTCAAACCCAGGATCCCCTGGGGCGGGCCCATTTTTGACCCTGGCACCTTCATTTGAACAAACTTGGTAAGGGACCACTAGGCAATACATCAAACAAAATTTCAAGCATCTGAGCCACATGGTTCTGAAGAAGAAGATTTTCTGAATATTTTTCTATATATTTCTATGGTTCAAACCTAGGACTCCGTCACGGGGGCATTTTGGATCCTGGGGCCACAATTTGAACAAACTTGGTAAAGAACTACTAGGCAATGCTACATACCAAATTTCAAGCATCTGAGGCAAGCAGTTCTGGAGAAGAAGATTTTTAAGTATTTTTTTAGTTTTGAACCCAAAACCCCCTGCTCCAGGGCCATTTTGGACCCTGGGGCCACCATTTGAACAAACTTGGTAGAGGACCACTAGGCAATGCTACATACAAAAATTCAAGCATCTGAGGCAAGCAGTTCTGGAGTAGAAGATTTTTAAGTATTTTTTAGTTTCGAACCCAAGACCCCCTGCCCCAGGGCCATTTTGGACCCTGGGGCCACCATTTGAACAAACGTGGTAGAGGACCACTAGGCAATGCTACAAACCAAATTTCAAGCATCTGAGCCAAGCAGTTCTGGAGAAGAAGATTTTTAAGTATCTTATAGTTTTGAACCCAAGACCCCTTGCCCCAGGGCCATTTTGGACCGTGGGGCCATCATTTGAACAAACGTGGTAGAGGACCACTAGGCAATGCTACATACCAAATTTCAAGCATCTGAGCCAAGCAGTTCTGGAGAAGAAGATTTTTAAGTATTTTTTAGTTTCGAACCCAAGACCCCTTGCCCCAGGGCCATTTTGAACCGTGGGGCCACCATTTGTACAAACTTTGTAGAGGACCTCTAGGCAATGCTACATACCAAATTTCAAGCATCTGAGCCAAGCAGTTCTGGAGAAGAAGATTTTTAGGTATTTTTTAGTTTCGAACCCAAGACCCCCTGCCCCAGGGCCATTTTGGACCCTGGGGCCACCATTTGAACAAACTTGGTAGAGGACCACTAGGCAATGCTACATACCAAATTTCAAGCATCTGATCCAAGCAGTTCTGGAGAAGAAGATTTTTAAGTATTTTTTAGTTTCCAACCCAAGACCCTCTGCCCCAGGGCCATTTTGAACCGTGGGACTGCCATTTGAACAAACTTGATAGAGAACCACTAGGCAATGCTACATACCAAATTTCAAGCATCTGAGCCAAGCAGTTCTGGAGAAGAAGATTTTTAAGTATTTTTTGGTTTCGAACCCAAGACCCCCTGCCCCAGGGCCATTTTGAACCCTGGGGCCACCATTTGAACAAACTTTGTAGAGGACCTCTAGGCAATGCTACATACCAAATTTCAAGCATCTGAGCCAAGCTGTTCTGGAGAAGAAGATTTTTAGGTATTTTTTAGTTTCGATCCCAAGACCCAGGGCCATTTTGGACCCTGGGGCCACCATTTGAACAAACTTGGTAGAGGACCACTTGACAATGCTTCATACCAAATATCAAAGCCCTGGGCCTAGGGGTTTCAGAGAAGATGTCATTTAAAGCAAATTGTTGACGAGGCACGACGGACGACGCATGACGCACAACGCACGAGGCACGACGGACGACGGACACTGGGTGATCACAATAGCTCACCCTGAGCCTATGGCTCAGGTGAGCTAAAAAAGTATAGTGGAAGTAACAATAACAAGAATTCCGCGGAATGTGGCGTCTCGCCTGCTGGCGCTTTATCACAAAACAGAGCTAAATCAGCAAAGATGTATGCATGAACCAAGATTCTTGGCTCTAGCCCTTATGGTTTCTGAAAGACAAACCTAAACGCGAAAACTTGACTAAAAATTGTGAAGTCAGTAAACCGTAAAATGTAGGTTAAGACACAATATTGATGATGGCTTTGAGATTAACTCATCCATATGTACGCATGAACCAATTTTCATGGTCTAGCCCTTATAGTTTCTGAGAAAATGACCTGAACGACGAAAACTCGACAAAAAATGCAAAGTCAGACAACCGTAAAATGTAGGTCAAGACTCAACATTGATGATGGCTTTGAGATCTACTCTTCCAGATGTATGCATGACCCAAGTTTCATGGCTCTAGCCCTTATAGTTTCTGAGAAAATGACCTAAACGCAAAAACTCGACAAAAAATTGCGAAGTCAGTCAACCGTAAAATCTAGGTCAAGACTCAACATTGATGATGGCTTTCAGCTGTACTCTTCAAGATGTATGCATGTACCAAGTTTCATGGCTCTAGCTCTTATAGTTTCTGAGAAAATGACCTAAACGCAAAAACTCGACAAAAGTTTACGCCGCCGACGCCGACGACACCGGAAAAGCAATACATATGTCTCGCCTCTGCTTCGCAGGCGAGACAAAAAGTATAGTGGGAAAAACAGTCTTTTCATAGGTGGAGAGTTTAATATATTTGAAGGTGCTTTTCCATTACAAATCAAAAGAGAACAGATATTATGTTGAACATTCAAGAGAAGTTTTAGAGCTTAAATCAGTCATACCATAAAAAATCTGAGTGTTGAGACAGTTAGGTCTAATACCCCTATTCCACACAGACCACGAATCCCACGAATCGTCACGAATTGATAAATTTTAGGATTCGTAGCTGAATCGTCATTACTTCGTGAAGTTCTTAACTGAATCGTATATATTCGTAGTCAGTTCTTGCAATTCTTGAGCAATCGGGAGTTCGTGGCAAAAGTTTTGAGCTGTTCAAAATTTTGGCCACGAACTCCCGATTCAAAAAATTCTTAATGCATTCTTAGGCATCGTAACTGAATCGAAATCGATTCTGAGGCGTTCGTAGTGTTCTCAACTCATTCGGAGATTCGTGAATTTGTACCTTTGATGCATTTGCGCACAGTGAAGACTCTGGACGCATGCATTTATCTACCCAGCGGGCAAATGACGTTGTACTGACGTCGATGAGATGTCACTACGTCGCACTGACCTTAGTATGACGTCGTTACGACACCATATGCCTCGTGCGTAGATATTTCATTTCGTGGCCATAGATTTCTGATGATTCATACTTAATATGTGCGTACAGCAAAGGATCTGATCAGGCTTGAGGCCTTTTTATACCTATCTTGGGAGAAAATCCCACGAATTTTCAAGAATAGTCACGAATTTATTTTATTCGTACCAGATTCGTACGTGCATTCGGCGTATTCTTAACTGATTCGTAACTAATTCTAAACGTTCATGCAGTATTTCCAAAGAGATTCCTGTAAATCGTACTGAATTCTTGACAATAATCGTGCGAGTCCAGCCGAATCCAGTCGAACTCCACGAATATTCGTAACCCCATCGTACTTGTATCGTAACTGAATCGTAGAGCATCACGAATTCGACCAGAAAATTTACAATCGCCACGAATTCTAATATTTATCAGTTCGTGGCGATTCGTGGGATTCGTGGTCTGTGTGGAATAGGGGCATAAGCAGAGTGTGCAGACCAAGATACCGTAATGTACGTATATATTGGGACACCTAAAAAATGATGAATTTTCCATTTGGGACAAATGGAAAATTTATTATTTTAGGTGTCCCAATACTTAAGCACATTAGGGTAAGATGCTCTTAAAGGAGCAGCCTTATCTGGGTCTACACTGTTTGCCATTCCATCTGCATCTTTTAGACACAGTTACTGCATTGTAATACCAAACTGTTCCATTTCTAAGACAATTACAGTAGTTATTTTAGGCGTCCCAATTTTTTAAATTATAACAAGTTGTGGCTCCAATTGCCTTCCTGATGCTTATGTGATGATAAAATGTGACATTTTCATGGCCTTACAATATTTGGCTTTGCAGACTATTCAGTGGAACGTCTACATTTTTGTGTGGAAAGAAAAATAATGAACCCCCAAAATTTTAATACTGACCTCCACAGGCAAGCCATTTGTTGCATTATTATCAGAATAAAAGTACCATTAAAGGGACAAAGATTTCCAGCATCTACTGGGAAGAAGATGACAAAGATAAGAAAACAGTGTAGACCCAGATCAGATTGCTCCTGTACAGTATAGGAGCAATCTGATCTGGGTCTAGTCAGTTTGCTATTCAGCCTATAATACTGTATTTCATCTCAAATTGTCCAGACGAAACACTAGAAAATTCCATTACAGAAACAAGCAGTAATCGTTTATAGTGTGATTATGGTAGGTAAGGCCAAAATTTCCACATTTCCTCTTATAACTGCCCCCTTTCTAAGAAACATCCGTCCTTCCCCACCTGCACCCCTCCTCCCCACCCTTTCCCCTCCCTTTTTTTCCTGTGAAAAAGTGGCCCAATTCCACCAAGACTGGTTTATCTCTTTAACCACCAAAAACCAGAAGACAAAATTTACGTTTGCAAAAATTAACAAAATGCCTTTTCCAAGACATTTCATACTGAGAATTCAAAGACTAGAGGGCAAACAGTGTAGATCTAGAAGAGGCGGCTCATGATGAGCCGCCTCATATCGATCTACACTGTCTGCAAATTTAGCTATTTTCATCTCTAGTACTTAAAGAATTAAAACAACCCATATTTGCTATTTACTGCCAAAATTTTGCCTCAAGAATGTCATTTCATGGGATTGGAAATTCCCATGCCCACTGGGTATTTATCAGAAGCACTAAGGTCTATAAATCAACACCCACCCATGGCATGCTGGGTTTGTTCAGCAAATATGAAAGCTTAAACTTTTCACTCTGTAGTAGCAGCCTGCTTATTTATTTAACTGCTAGTCGCAAAGTGGCAATTTTCAAATATCCAGAAGAAAAATCAATACTAATAAGGAAACAAAATGCGCTAAAATAATCACTAAAATAATCAGTTAAATTTAATTCCTTTTGAAAAGGAGAGAGTATTGTACAATCATTTTCTGAAAGCGTGAAAGTGAGAATGAGTTCAAATATATTTCTACTCCTGTCTAGGGATATGACAGTAGGGCATAAAGTATTTAAACTATTAAAATGACACGTTACTTTACTGTCTGTGTCTCTTTAAGCACCAAAAAGCAGACGACAAAATTTACGTCTGCAAAAATTAAAAAAATGCCTTGTCCAAGACATTTCAAATTGAGAATTTAAAGACTAGAAGGCAAACAGTGTAGATCCTGATTAGGCGGCTCATTATGAGCCGCCTAATCAGGACCTACGCTGTTTGCAAATTATGCTATTTTCGTCACTGGTGCTTAAAGTGTTAATGTGAAAATGGTATACGGCAAAATATTGTTACAAGTTTCTAAGTGACAGTAATGACACTAATCAATGGTCGCCCTACTTAACACAATATTCGATAATTTGTGTGAGGGCTTAGTCCTTTACAGCATAATTACCCTAAACATTGGGACACTAAGATTATTAACCCTTGAAGTACCAAAAAGCAGACAACACACTTTACGTCTGCAAACTTTCAAAAAATGTTTCGTCCAAGCTATATCATATTGAGAATTAAAAGACTAGAGGGCAAACAGTGTAGCTCTGTGAGGGCAAACAGTGCAGCTAAATTTGCAAACAGTGTAGCTCTGGATGAGGCGGCTCATTATGAGCCGCCTCATCCAGAGCTACACTGTTTGCAAATTTAGCTATTTTTGTCTCTGGTGCTTAAAGCGTTAATACCATAATTTCACAGAATGCTGTGTCTCGCCTGTCTGTGCATTGTCATAAGAGCTAAACCAGAAAACCTGACACAAAGTTTAAAGCCATCACTGCCGCTGATGCCAACACAAGAAAAGTAATACCTATATCTGCAATGGCTTCTGCTAGTCGTAGGGGAGGTAAAAATTATCATAAAATGTGAAGGAAAAAAAAGATGTTGGGATTGCAGAAAGTTTATACCTTTATCAGAATGCTCATTTGGAGCAGTCTGATCTGGATCTACAATGTTTGCATAGGAAATTTTGTCACAATATTTAAGATCATTATGGTACCACTACAAACCAACAGAACTCACGGTTTTAAATTCTGATAAATTAATAATGATACTTTTTAAAATGCATTGCAAAACATATTGCAGCCTAAGAATCTAAGTCAACTAAAGCCAGGTGCAACTGTTTAGACTGGTCATATTCTATGTTAGGTGGAAACGCAGTCTGGCAGAATTCCAATCCATTTTCTTAAATTATTCACCAAAATTACAAGTATAAATATCAACATGAGGGCTTAATGCACTTTATGAATTACAAGTATGTATTTCTTTTGTTAAGATGTTGTTAGGTTTAAAATTGGAACAAAATGAAGGTATCGAATGACTTATATTAGATGACATATATTCTGTGCCCTTCTATAACTTACAGATCAAATTTTTGCAATAATTAAAGACAGTAGCAAAGCTTTGGCATAACTTTATTAGCACCCTCAAAAATAGGGCAAGGGCCTACTGTGCTTGCAGTAGGTGTGGGCAGGGTTGTTTGGAAATTTTCTCTCTAGTCTATTTCTCCCTGTCTCTGGGAAACGCCTGATATAGACTGAAATACTGTCTCAAAGGGCCATTAAACCCAAAACAACCAACCAACCAACCAATTAGAACCCTTTGCTGACATGTTCTGACAGCATTGCCCAGGGCAATTTCACATCTATCAGATGTGGGCTGGGGCTGACGATAATACTAGGATAATTGTAAAACCATATGTAAAACATTGGCCATTCATTAGAACTACCTCGTTAGGGCATACATTACTGGAGCAAACAACACTGAAACAATAATGAATCAACATCATACCACTGAACCACCATTAAAACAACATTGAGTCAATGTTGATTCAATATCATGACAATGAATTAACATTGATTCAATGTTGTTCTAATCCTGTAAGCTTGCAGGGTATATTCAAAATCCAGAGCTCTAGATAAGAGGGAGTATCTGATGATAATTAGGGATAATTTTTGTTAACTCTGCATAAAAACATATGTTGTGCCCCTTCATCTGAACCGTCTTGATGGGACGGTTCAGATGAGAGGTCACAACATATGGTTTCAATGACAAACAAGAAACATTATCCTTAATTATTATCAAATACTTCCTCTTATCTAGAGCTCTGAAAATCCACCTTCAACTGAATTCCCTGCCACTCTGAAATTCTGTGCAGTTTGAGCAAGGACTACTATGCCACCTTTATTTTTTCCATGTTAAAACATTAAGTGCTTTAGGTGATCAGCTATGCCCAGATATGACTATTTACCATGCATCTGCTGCATAGTCCACCTAATAACAGGGGTATGATAGCATAATGTGATGTCATGTCACTTTAGAACTGCGCTTGCGTGAATGTTATCAGGCAATGTCTTTAGCAGTGGTCCCTGAAGGTGATTAGCTATATGCTGATGTTGACCATGATAACAATGTTCGATTGGTTAAGTGATGTCACGGACTTACGTCATAATGCATTTGCAACGTCAGCAAGTTCTAACAAAAATGTGTTTGCTTTTCATTTGCCTGACGCTCTTTACCCCTTAAAATCTTCTTATGATGCATGATAAATAGAAAACCATGTAAGTGTCATTGAAATAAAGTTTATCAGGCTTGACCAGAAACATATCGGACTGGCTCGGCAAGCCTCGCCATTCCTACGCTGTTTCTGGTCTCCCCTGATAAACTTGATATCAAATGACACTGACATAAAATTCTCTATATACTGATCTTCAGGTGTATGGGTACACATTGTTTTTTTCTGCCATTTTCATTAAAGGGAGACAACTTCTCACATTTGCTTTTTGCTTCCCTGGTTGAAAAAAAAAATCATGAAGAGGTCTACTTTCAGTCCCAAGGAAGCAAATTCTTTCCTTTAAGAAATGACCTGAATTATGGAGACAAAAATGAAAATGGCATGTGTTGCTTTCTCTGGAAATGTTCCCAATTCATCTTAAACATCCTTACTGACCACACCTGCCAAAACTTGATTTGACAAAGCTGACGTGCAGCATAGTCCTATACATGTACTCTCTATCTCTAGTTCATATACATGCACTCCCTAAAGATCTTTAATGTGGATCGCTGTTCATATACCATATACGTCATTACATTCATGACTTTTAGATGACATTTCAACGAATATTGATTTATGAGCATACAGAATGCTTATTAAAGTTACAGTTATTCTATATTCAGCCTATTGTCTCGCAACAATGGGTGAACCAAGACACTAGTTAAGGGCATATGCCAGTATGTACTAATTATTTTCAGTAGTTCCTGTTCAAGACTTCATTAGAGCTCCAAATAAGATGTAGTTTTGAGGATAATTTTTCTTGTTTCTCAATAAACACATATGTTGTGACCCCTCATTAGAACTGTCTCAGAGTGTGATCCCTCATTAGAACTGTCTCTCTGAGACAGTTCTAATGAGGGATCACAACATATGTATCATGGAGAAATATGCAAAATCATCTGGTACCCCTTTTTATCCATAGCACTAGGAATCATTCACAGCAAGGTCCCAGATAAGGGGAGGATTTGATAATAATGGTGTACTTTTTTTCTTTTTTTTTTCATAAATGACATATGCTGTTGTAACTCATTTGGACTGTCTTTCTGAAAAATTGAATTCATCTCAGAATTCAAATACAGGTATTCTCATAATCTCATTATCAGAAGCCTTGTAATTGAAAGATTCTATCTTCCCCCAAATAACATACCTTATGTTGTACAGTGTGGACATTTCTGATATTTTAAGGTGACTGGATAGTTCAGGTATAATTTCAGAGAATGCAATTCTACCCTCTTTTTAGCCTCCCTTCTCAATTGGGGTCAACTCCTAAAAAGAATTTGCTCTTCTAGAAGAAAATTCTTTCCTTTTAGGATAGACCCCATTTTTGGAAGAGTTTCAATATTCAAGAAGGCAAATAAGAAGTTACTAAAGTTTTCTCACTTCAAAAAACTGGAAGAAAAGCAATGAGGTAAACCCATACAGCTTAAGTGGTTGAATACTGTTTTGAAACAGCTGTCCTATTTTGTACCACTGGCAATTCAGAGCCGTAGATAAGAGGGAGCATTTGATGATAATTGAGGATAATTTTTGTTATTTCTAATAAAAATATGTTGTGACCCCTCATCTGAACCGTCTCGACGAGACGGTTCAGATGAGGGGTCACAACATATGGTTTCAATGAGAATTAAAAAAGATTATCCCTAAATTATCATCCAATACCCCTCTTATCTAGAGCTCTGGCATGTAACTATGGGTTCCCATGCAGAGGCTCATTTTTTTCTATTTGACCAGTAAAATTTACCTTTCCTCTTTGGCCTCCTTGTCTCTGACTTGTCTGTCCCGAGGCCCCAACTTCCCTGTCCCTTGGAGTCCTCACGTGATTGGTTGTTGACTGATGAGGATTAGGGGTGCCCCCGTGTGACCTTGAAGAAGGTTTCTGCCGAGACTGGCTAGTACCAGCCTGGCCAAGCTGGACCTCTTGAAACTGCTTGTTACGCTGTCGGGGTGGATTTGGTGTGGTTCTAGCAGTAGGTGGGGCTGACTGGGTGGACTCTGGTGGTGGTTTTGATGAACCACTTCCCATTTTACAGCTTCATGGTTTACCTGAATAATAAACAACTAGAAAATAATCTGTCAGCATGTAGAACTTCAGATAATATATATGCCTAATTAGCAGTTTAACCTTGATCTCTGAATCTACTACATTTACCACAAATTATTTGAGCTCCAACACGACAAAACCAACAATGTGGTTGTGTGCCCAGTGCAGACTCAGATCAGCCTGGGCATCCGTCCAGTTTGATCCGACTCTTTGTTAGGTGCTCAAAGGGTAGCTAAGGGTCTAAGCTACCTCCATGCAGACAGGGAAGACTCTGATCAGACTGGGCAGATGCCCAGGCTGATATGAGTCTGCGCTTGTCGCACAACCACATTTTTGGTTTTCTTGTGTCACGGCTTTTTTTCTGCAACAGATTTAATTTTCATGAATCTACCACCTTTGTAAGATAATGTCTTACAGAGCGGTTTGTTAAATAAATAAGGCTCCTAGAGCAGTCTATTATTATTTTAGTTTGCAGACCCTGTTCTGACTGCTCCCACTGAATTTTCGGGATGTTAAATCAAAGCCAATGGAATTATGTTTATATTTTTTCAACAAGCTTTTTGTATATATACTTGTGTGTCAGTAGTTTCAAACCAATGGTGGTTCTAAATCTCTTGATAAATAATCTGATAAAAAGAAAACCTTGATGCACTACAACTTGAATAAGGTACATTTATACTTGAACATTGATACTGTCTTACTGATAGACATATAAAATAAACAATTTCAATAACAACAATAACAAAAGCACAAGAAGAAAACACTAAGCATTGGGGCATATTCTTCAACCTACCCTAAAAATCTGACAAAGACGATATAACTAAGAATGTTTTAAAATTGCTAAATAGCAAACACTATAGATCTAGATCAGACTGCTCCAGGAAGAGATTTTAGGTCATTATGGTTTTAATTTTAAGTTCTAGAAAAATTATAAAATTATAAAAAAGTAAAATTACAAGTAAAGAATTAAGCAACACATATAATAATCTTACCATATACAGTTCAATACCATTGTGACAGGTATTATTGCATAATCAATCTCTTCTAATTCACAAAACTACCACACGAAATATTCCAAATAACTGCAATTTATTGATTTCAAACTGCAGTTGATTGATTTCAACTAACTTTCACTAAATTACTTATCCAACGCAAACCCTTTTCTTTTCACTGCTTATGCTTTTTCTTTAATTAGGCCTACATGTATCTGCTTTTATTCACTGAAACAAATAATTGCCACATCTAAATATACTTGAATATTATCCTTAATTGGCTGCTGAGCCACTTTAAAATCTGTAAGAATTATGGATTCAACTATGACCTGTATCAAGTAAGATATCTTTGATCAAAAGGGTCTTTGATCGATAGAGTCACAGGTTCAGATAAAATGTGGGCCTTTGAATTACACTCTTTGCCATTGTAAGTGTATAAATAAGACCACGTTCTGCATAGATTGGCAGAGAACCATGCTACCTAGCAAAAGTAAACAATGGCAAAACTGTCCTTGACCTTTAGTTGAGTGATTAAACGCTTGCTATTACAGCTCAACCCTGATTGCTCTGCATATGCAAACCTTTCACAAACTTGGTACTTGGTGAAACCCCATACCGGACCAAGTTCTTCTTCTTGACAAGTTTCCTCCTTTTGATAGGAGCACCAAGTATGAGCAGAGTTTCCCTCAGAGTTAAGAGAACAAGGGTCTCTGTAATCCTAGACTTCTCTTCTATTATATACAAGTAGTAATGTATATTAAGCCTCAGAAGCTCTTTTGTATTGGTTACATGGATGCAACGTCAATGTCTTGTGCTTTAACCTAAAAAAAAAATAGCAGAGAAGACTCAGGCTAGGGTCTGTGAGACTCTCTAAACAGGAATGCGTGTGTGTGTGTGGGGGGGGGGCTTGGTGGAGAGGGGTCTTTGTGGCAGACTTACTCTGTAATCTTAGAAGGAAGTGTTCTAGTATACTAATGCACTGCTTATCATCTCATCATAAGGTTTATTAATGCTTAAGTAATGCTTGGTTCAAAAGCTCTTCAGAGCTTCTGTTACATGCATGTTGTAAGTCTTGCCAACTCAAAATAAATCTTGTCTTGTCTTGTCTTAATTGCTAAGTATTGGGACAGATAGGTGTAAGCAAACAGTGCATTCCTAGATTCAGATCAGGGTCGACACTGTTTGCCATTCCATCTGCATCTTATGAATGCAATATGGCATTGTGAAACCAAACTGTTCCATCAGTAGGACAATAACATAATTAATCTTAAGTCCTAATTTTCCCGATTTTTACTTTACATTAACATATTCAAAGACTCAGTTCCATAGAGCAACTACATACTCAAGTTTTGGTTTAACTTTCTCAGCATCCTTGGGACCCTAACTGTCAAACCTTTAGTCTTCTTAATGGGTCATCAGTGCAATAGCCAGTCCAGACAGCTCAAAGATTACAGTGGGTCAGCTGTCAATCAAAGGATGTACAATAATATTCTATCCCTAGCAGGACAAATTTCCTCTAACTGTTTGTCTAAACAGATTGGTACCCGAATGGCCCTGACTTGGGTATAAAGCTGTCTGGGCAGCACTTGATGACTGCAGTGGCTTTTAGGGCTCAAGCAAGCTCTGCCTGCATTACGCACATATAACCAACCTAAAATAGCTTCTGTCTACTAAGCCGATCAGAAGGCTCTCCTAGTTCTAATTAGTGACAGATGTTTTGGTCAGTGACTTAATTTTACCATCTGGTATTATTTATATTTCATGACTGTCAGAGATATCAACACCATGTTTTCTCATTGGGAGAACCTCTCCGTTTTGAGACGGCCAGACTTGTTGTTAATTGTTGCAGAGCTCCAGATAAGAGGGGGTGATGAGGATAATTTGAAGATTATTTTTGTTATTTCTCAATGAAAACATATGTTGTGACCCCTCATTAGAACTGTCTCGGCGAGACAGTTCTAATGATGTGTCATAAAATATGTTTTGATGGAGAAATATGCAAAATTATCCCTGTTACCCCTTCTTATCTGGAGCACTGTTATTGTTTCTATTCTCATAACATTTTATGTTCCCCAGGTGGTTCAGTGGTGCACACACCTGCAGGCACCATGAGTCCATCCACTGATGGTCAGTTTCCGCAGAATTCCATTCATTTTCAAAATGAGTCTATAGGACTGATTGAAAGCAATTTTACAGAAAATCCAACTTGTTGTTGTTTTTTTGTTGTTGTTGTTTCTTGTTTGTTTTTTTAGTTTGTTTGTTTTTTTATCAGAGTTTGAGAATTATATTTATTTATATTCCAAAAAGTGTCTAAAAGACTAGTTCAAACAATTTTACATAAAACTCTTTTTTTTTGTGTGTGTGTGTGTGTCTTGTCATAGGTCTTTAATTTCATTTTCAAACTTTTTTCTTAGAAGTGCTAATCTTGCTCTCTTTTACTTTGTCTTCCTGCTAAATGATTTGAGGTGAATGGGAACACCTAAAAGGAAAGTAATTCTTTGTCGTCTTGGTTAGAAATAATTCCTTCAAAGTGTTCATGTCTTCTATGTAAGAATTACTTTCCTTGTAAGTGTTCAATGTCTTCTTTGTAAGAATTACTTCCCTTGTAAGTGTTCAATGTCTTCTTTAAAAGAATTACTTCCATTGTAAGTGTTTAATGTCTTCTTTGTAAGAATTACTTCCCTTGTGAGTGTTCAATGTCTTGTAAGAATTACCTTTCTTGGAAGTAACAATTACCTCCCTTGTAAGTGTGAAATGTTTTGTTTGTAAGAATTACTTCCCTTGTAAGTGTTCAAATTGTTCAGCAGATGATTGTATAAGGCAGGAGATGATTGTATAAGTTTTGATGCTTGTTATCAAATCCTGTTTACCATTTTGTACTATGTAAATGTTTTGCATGCAATTTACGTGAAACAAATACTGTTTAAATCAAATTATTCTTTTAAGAATAACTTCTCTTGTAAGTATTCAGTGTCTTCTTCTTGGTAAGAATTACCTCCCTTCTAAGGGTTTAATGTCTTCTTTGTAAAAATTACTTCTCTTGTAGGTGTTCAATGTCTTCTTTGTAAGAATTATCTTTCTTGTAAGTGTTCAATGTCTTTTTTGTAAGAATTACATCCCTTGCAAGTGTTCACTGTCTTCTTTGTAAGAATTACTTCCCTTGTAAGTGTTCAATTTTTTTTGTAAGAATTACTTCCCTTGTAAGTGTTCACTGTCTTCTATGGAAGAATTACTTCCCTTGTAAGTGTTCACATTAACCTTAAAGCTTTTTTTAAGAAAAGGAGTGAATTCTCTACGATAAGGTGTTTGCTAGGGCTGGATGGGTAGAGATTTTGTTCCCGTGTACCAGAGTCCCTATTCCCCACAGGTACCTGTTATTATCTAATAATAATAAGCAAGATTTATCATATGACATCGCTGTTATTCAGTGGATAACGTCGTGTCAGAAAAATCGTATGACCACATGTGTAATAACACTTTGGCGCGTACATGTAACGTCATTGACGACGTCCATGTCAACAATGCGTTTTCTTATTGAAATAATGATCAGTTTGAAGATGTTAAAATCCTATTTCAAGGGTCATATGATATAAGAATCTTACACTCGTGGTCATTTCATATGAAATTTATGACACTCGCCAAAGGCTCATTTCATAAATTTCATATAAAATGACCACTCGTGTAAGATCCTCTATATATGTCATTTGCACACATATACATGGGAAGGGTATGAAAATGTAGACATCTCTCTGTTATAATATGCAAAAATTGTTTGGCAATGTCTATATATATAAGGGACCCACCATTTGATATTCTGGGGGGGGGGGGGGGGGGGGCCTGGTATATTTATCAAAAAAATTTCCTGTCTTTGGATATGCAAAAAAAAAAATAACCTGGCTCATAAGGGGGTTCAAAAAAATAATCTGGCCTCAAAAGTAAGAGAAAAAAATAACCTGTCTCCACCCAAAATTAAAAAAAAAATAATTATTGTCTGCAGATAATTCCATTGGAATTGAGTTTTTATAATGTCTCTGGCTTCTGGGGGGCTGCGCCCCCAGACCCCCATATTTATAGTAATATTTTAAAATTATCTACAGTTGGTTTACACCAGCGGGCACGCATGTGCATACATTTACAAAAACATCCTATATAACATTCACATACATGTATTATTTATCTGCCACATTACTAAGTAAATGTTTCCACTAAAACTGAATTGCAAAAGAGTCACTAGCTTATGGGAGACAAAACCATTATGGCAAAATAAACACTGTAAAAGGCAAAAGTCCTGATATAAAAACCCTTATTTTTATCATCATTCCTAGTTTTTCTCTATTGTTTCCAGTCTTAAAATTGCCATTGAAATTGGGATATTGCTTTAGCTTCTGGGGGGCGTTGCCCCCCAGACCCCCCTTTGATAACTTCTTAGCGCATAACTTTCAGCCATTTATTAATTGCCATTCATGCATAATGTGACTCTATCAGTAAGTATTTATCAAACTTTCTAAAGTACGAATAAAGCATGTTGGGTCATATATTGGGATAGAAAAAAAATTAAATTCCTAATGTTAGTCCTACAACTTTACCAAAATAACCCTAAATTTTGGCCAAAATATCCCTAATTTAAGGCCTAATTTTTTGCCAAGCTCATACAGGGATGTTTGTATCTGTACCTTAGATGAAAAGAGTAACATGCTCCAGGCACTGGTTTGCAAAAACAAGCTAAGCCATGCCCTTGGCCTGGTTAAAGACAGCACCATGTTCTTTTTGTGAAAAAAATACTGATGTGGGTAAAATAAAAGGATATTAAGGTCAAGTAAACAAAGATCTGATAGTTCAGCTATAAGATTAAAACAAAAAAAAAAAATAACCTGTTTGAGTTAGTTTGTAAAAAAAATAAATTAGCTCCCACAAGGTGAAAAAAAAAGAAATTGTTTCCAGAGGCCAGTGAAATAAAATGTCGTGTCTCCATCAAGAATACCAGCCCCCCCCCCCAGAATATCAAAGGGTCGGTCCCTAATTACATTTAAAACAAGGCAGTCTCGAAAAACTTTGCGCTTTTGCTTGGAATTTTATTGAAATAGAATACTGTATTTATACATTACATGATAATAAACATTCAAGTAATGGGTAGTAAATATGTACCCAGGTAATTAGTCTACCAGTCCCGAACTCAGGTACCCTAGTGTTTGCCAAGGGAGACATCTTTTGTGACTTCCTGTTTGCTAACCTTGGCAATGAAACCTTTCCAAAAAGAGGTCTACTCTTCTACTCTTTAATACATTGCATTCTGGGTATTTTTGTCGTCTGCTGAAATTGTTGTCTGCATCAAAAATCATGAATATTTTGACAATATTGGTCTAACCAACCTTTGTAGAAATGATGTCTAGGCAGCAAACAGTTTGGATCTCAGATCTGGATCCACACTGTTAGCCCAGATACCCCTAAAGGCGCATCCCGCATTAAATGGGTTAAGCCCCACTAAATTAGCAAAGTTTGCAAACAGCGTAGATCCTAATGAGGCGGCTCATAATGAGCCGCCTCATCTAGATCTACACTGTTTGCCCTCTAGTCTTTGAGTTCTCAATATGAAATGTCTTGGACAAGGCGTATTTTTAATTTTCACAGACGTAAATTTTGTCGTCTGCTTTTTGGTGCTTAAAGAGTTAAGAGTTGACTCACTACTGACAGGGAAGGTAAAAGAGCAAAATACTGTCAACTCTCGATATCTCAAATACTGATATCTCAAAGTACCATCTTATATAAAAGAATATAGTTTGGATTCATTCCCTATTTTCATTTACATTTCAACTTTACTTTGAGATATCAGCAGTTTGGGATGAACTTTGACTTTGAGATATCAAGAGTTGACTGTAGTAGAGTTGCTTTTCTTTAAAATGCACTCATTTGTCTTAAGATTCACTCCCATTTTGGACAGCTTCATTGCCCAGGACATTCACAAAAATTGTTTCCCCTTTCTAATAAAAGCATCGCAAACAACAAATACCCCACCACTGCAAACCTTTCATAGCTTTTTTTTTTTCATGATTTCATACTTGTATATAGCTCCAAGACTGGGGCAGATAATTAACCTCCTTGTGATGAAATTTTAACCATCACTGGAAGCTTTTATTGCTTTGACCATTTGTTACATGTTTCATAAAAATCCCTTTCAGTTCTGATTTTATACAGATTTTTTCATAATTGCTACATGTATATAGCCCTGTGTCAGCAGCAGATAGTCCCTCGCGACAGCATAAAAGGAACAGGTGAGTTATATAACTTTGATAATTTACTGCAAGTTTCTGGAAAATCTCTTTCAACTCTGCCCCTGGCAGGGGCAGATAACCCTGCTGGACTAAATTTTTGTTGTAAAATAAAGCTAATGTTACCATTTCTGTGAAATTTCATAAAGATATACCAAATCTGATTTTATGAGGATTTTTTCATGATTTTATGCTGTGCCAGGGGCAGATAACCCCTGGGGACAAAATTTTGATCATGACAGAAAGCTTATATTGTTTCGATAAGCTATAGCAAGTTTCGGAAAAATCACTTTCTACCCTGATTTTATACAGAATTTTTCATGATTTTAAACATGTAAATAGCCCTAGGGCAGGGGCAGTCAACCCTGGTGGACAAAATTCTGCTAACAACAGAAAAAAGTATATTATTTCAATCATTTCTGTGAAATTTCATCATGATACTTCAAAGTGTAAAGGAATAACAGACCAAAAACCACTTTTGCAACACCGACAAGGGCAATAACTCTGTCACAAGATATCGAAATTTGCCCATTAACAATCCCAACCGAGATATTCCCAAGGCCAATTCATATGCCAAGTTTGAAGAAAATCCATTAAATACTCAAATTATCGAACGGAAACGAAGTGCTCACGGACGGACGGACAGACAGACGTATGTATGACGGATGCACAGACACACCGGAAAACATAATACCCAGCCACTAACATGTGGCGGGGTATAAAAATGGCAAAAGACCCTGGCAGTGTAGCCACACAGGGGTAATACCAATTTGGCTACCTGTGCTTTCCACCGAGGCTGTTCTATACAAAGTGGTTTTCGACTGCGAATATGATCGTAAGCATTACCAATAACGGTAAATGGTACTATTGTTAATGGCTGTCAACCACAGACCGAGTCAGTCAATTACCATACATGCAAAAGTGACTGTCAACCGAGTCAATAGACAGCAGTATCAGCTAAGCTGATACTGCTGTCTATTGACTCGGTCGACAGTCCTTTTGCATGTATGGCAATTGACTGACTCGGTCGAAAGCACAGGTAGGCAAATTGGTATTACCCCCGTGATCCATACACCTTGAAGTTGTCAGTTGTCAGGTGTTAGGTCTAAAGTTTTGGGTAGTTATACTGCCAAGGTTACCACATACCTAAGCTCAGACCATATCCCTTGAAGTTGAGGGTAATGTTATAAGCTTTATTGGGCACATTTTCACTACATAATCTGACTTTTGGATATCCATACTTCATTTTTGGATATCCATATTTCATGTCTGGATAGCTAATATCTTTAGTAATAATATCCCAACTGGATTTTGTATGTGTATATCCATAATTTGATTTTTCGATACCAATAAATCTTAATTATGCATATTCCTAAATTTATTTTTGGCTATCCAATACTAAGAGCTTAGTTCAGTAGATCAAGACTGGTGAAGTTTGTATCACATACCAGATTTTAGGAGTTGTTTTTTTGAAGCGAGAAAACCCTATGTAAAAAACAAATAAAACAGTAATACATGTAAGTATCTATTAGTAAGGTCTGCATATTTGCCTCCTAAGCCATCAGTGAATTATACAATTAAAACACATAAACTCATAAGTACTATATGTATAACAAAAAAAATTGAGGTAATTAAATAAGAATATCAATCTGCAAAATGAAAATGATAATACATGTATATGTATATGAGCACCTTGAACGAGACATCAGTCCATTCATGTCAATGGTGCCTTTGTTACATATCCTTTCAAAAGTAGACAGCAAAGTGAAACAAATAAAAACTAGACAATCACTGAAGGTGATGAATGCCCCCGCCATATGCCTCACTAGAAAAGTAATGTGTTAAAACATATTTGTGTGAAGTTACATCAAAATCTGTCAATAAATAAAGGTGCTAGAGGGATGACTGAGTTTGTCTTAAAAATAGCAACTGTGACCTTGACCTTGGAACTACAACCTTGAAAGGTTTACTTGTCCAAGATATTGTCATACTTAATATATGTGTGAAGTTCTATCAAAATCAGTTAATAAATAAAGGCGCCAGAACCATGACAAAGATTTAAATGTACCTATAATAGCATCTGTGACCTTGACCTTGGACCTACAATGATGAAACATAAATTTGTCCCAGATATTGTCAAGCTAAATATTTGTGTCAAGTTATGCCAAAATCATTCCAGAGGGATGACAGCATATTTTCTAAAATAGCAAATATGACCTTGACCTTTACCCTGAAATTCTGGATCACGAACTTGTCCAAGATATTGTCACACTAAACATTTGAGTGAAGTTACATCAAAATTGTCAATGAATAGAGGGTAGAGGAATGATAAAGTTTTTTTCTAAAAATAGCAACTGTGACCTTGACCTTGGACCTGCGGTGCTGAAACAGTAATTTATTCAAGATATTGTTATACTTAACATTTATGTGAAGTTACATCAAAATCGATCTATAAATGAAAGCGCTGGAGCAATGCCCTAGTTTTTCTGAAAATAGCAACTGTGACCTTGACCTTCATCCTACAAACCTGAAACACAAAGTTATTCGAGGTACTGTCATACCCAATAAAGCTGTGATGAAATACCAAAATCTGTTAATAAACAAGGCATCACAGGCGATACAAATCCCCTCACACAAGACTACTTGCTCGAGATATTGTCATACCCTACATTTGTGTGAAGTTATTTTAAAATCCATGGAGAAATGTAGGCGCTAGAGCCATGACAAAGTTTTTCTAAAAATAGCTACAGTGACCTTGACCTTTTAAGCGCAGCAACCTGAAAGTCGAACTTGCTCGAGATATTGTCATGCCCTACATTTGTGTGAAGTAATTTCAAAATCCATTGAGAAATATAGGCACTAGATCGCTGACAAAGATTTTCTAAAAATAGCCACAGTGACCTTGACCTTGGGCGCAGAACCCTGAAAGTCGAACTTGCTCGAGATATTGTCTTGCCCTACATTTGTGTGAAGTTATTTTCAAATCCATGGAGAAATGTAGGTGCTACGGCGATGACAAAGTTTTTCTAAAAATAGCCACAGTGACCTTGACCTTGGGCGCAGCACCCTGAAAGTCGAACTTGCTCGAGATATTGTCTTGCCCTACATTTGTGTGAAGTTATTTCAAAATCCGTTGAGAATTGTAGGCGCTAGAGAGATGACAAAGTTTTTCTAAAAATAGCCACAGTGACCTTGACCTTGGGCGCAGCACCCTGAAAGTCAAACTTGCCCGAGATATTGTCATGCCCTACACTTGTGTGAAGTTATTTCAAAATCCGTTGAGAAATGTAGGCGCTAGAGCGATGACAAAGTTTTTCTAAAAATAGCCACAGTGACCTTGACCTTGGGCGCAGCACCCTGAATGTCGAACTTGCTCGAGATATTGTCATGC